>JAAVTZ010000143.1:0-154134 GCA_014898835.1 Fusarium lateritium
TATCTGGTGTGCTGCCTTTCCAGAAGGTATGCTTTAACTATAATAAAGAACGCAGTATTTCCACAATTTAAGCATAATACTCTATGCTCCCGCTGTACATCCTGCTGGTCGGTCAAAGGGGTCACAGTCGCTGATCATGACGATGACTTCTGGGCTTCTATAGATGTAATAATTGGTACTGAGCCTGTAATTTGGACGAAAGATCTAGCCTTGACAATGAAGTATTAGTGATAGGTCCCGGCTATGTGCTGTTATCTTTGTCGAGGCTGATTATAATCCTGAGGGACTTCTAGCACCCCGGATATCTAATGCTGACTATGAGATAATAAAGACTAAAGCCGTAGCCAACGAGAAACCCCAGTCTGCAAAAGTTGAGATGCAGACCTACTGCAAATGTAGACCCCTTGTGCGGATACAGATCCTCAGTCATCACTCAAGCCAATACGGACCGTAAGCCTATTATAAATTTCAGCTCATCCAAGCGAGAGCCATCTGGTGACAGATATTGAGATCTTTGGCCTTTTGGTGGGTTAGATCAGTGCTATAATTGAGGTTATCCCCTGTGTCGTGAATGCCATCAGACATCCCAGAACCAGATCAGGCTGGGTATAATCTCTGAATGCGGTTTGGGGCATATTTAAGCAAGATCGCCGTAAATTAGAACACCAGGAGCCTGGAACCAGGTATTATCTCCAATGATGACAAAAGCTTATCAAATGGCATGCTGGAGAATCACAGTACCTTGCGCTTTGGTCTACACAGGCTCATCACCAAGCCTCACTACCTATTACCATTAGATTTAACGCTGATGTCAGCGATGATCGGCACGCATTTCTTCACTTCGCATGTGTCTTGGGCAATCTTGCGCCACAAATAACTGCAGAAGCTTGAAGCATTATTGCATGACTGGATCTGGAGGGTCAATGTTGCCTGTACTCCGCACAGCCCTAGACGTTCAAAGGCGCCCCCAAAGTATCAACCGACTGATAAATGGGCTTGTCCGACTGCTTCGCCAATGCATCAGCGATCGAATTGCCTAAAATCAACGATTGCAGCCTGCTTACGACCAGAGAGAGTGCTGCGAGTCCGAGGGCGACGAGTGACGGAATTCAACTGGGTAGCCTCCAACACCCTCTTGGCCTTGCGCCCCACAAACAGGGCAGGACAATTCATCTTGTTGGTAAGCAGCTTTATTGAACCGAGTTTGAGAACAATCAACAAATGAGTGGCCGCCTTACGTCAGGGGCTGCTACACCAGTCACATTCAAGCCTCGGCTAAGCCGCCTCAAAACGATATTATAATATGACAAAGCCCAACGCTATACGTCTTACAAGATGGGAATCATATTCCACCCAGAATTTCAACTTTTAACTTCATTTGCGTTGTCTTAAACATCATTTCCTCAAAATATGTCCGCCGAGATGAGTAGCGAGGATTGGCTAAAACGACCTGACTCCGATTATCCTACACATGTACACATGAACCCACGCCTCGAAAAGAGAGTTGTAGATCTTGAGCCCGGTCTCGCCAATCAGGAACTTCGATGTCGTCTCTCAACGCAGCCCATCTGGTACGATGGACCTTCAGACTACGATGCCTTATCATACGCCTGGGGCGATTGGAGAGATGCTAAGAAAATACATCTTGATGGGATTTCTGATTTCCCTGTCACCCTGAACCTGTACTACGCACTACGAAGACTTCGCGATACAACAAACACTCGCAGACTGTGGATTGATCAAATCTGCATGAAGCAACGATGCGATTGTAGAGGCGAGAAACATACATGTGAACCCAGCATACAAGTACCACTGATGGGCGATATATACAAGAAAGCTAGGCAAGTTATTGTTTGGCTTGGCGACGACGATAAACACATCATATCTCCGGGCAGTGATCCGGTGACGAGCGTTTATGAGACCTTGAAGATGACGTTTCCGCCGACACCGCCAAGCATAATGGAGAAAGGAGCTCCCAGAAGCTCACCAATTCCAACGTGGTGGACAAGAGCTTGGGTTTTGCAAGAGGTCATAATGGCTCAAGAAAGTCCTGTCATCATGCTTGGCGAACACTGCATGGAATGGAATGAGCTGTTAGATTTGTTCGATAATAAGATGAAAGGAATATGGGTTGACTGGTCGGTCCGCTACTCTCAAATGGGGCAATACAACCTTCTGCGCCTCCCCGGAACAGATCTTAATATCTACAGTTTGAGCCTCGTTCTCGCAAATTCGGAAACCCGACTTCCCGAAGACAAGATCTACTGCATCTTGTCATCATTGCCGGAAGCGGAGAGGGCGCTCATCCCACAGCCGGAGTTTAAACCTACCGTCTCGGAGGTTTTTGCAACCGCCACATATGCTTCCATTGTCACGTCTGGAAGCCTTGGCATCATGAGCCTGATACCTAAATCGAGGACTGAGAATATACATGGTCTTCCGAGTTGGGCTGTTGATTTCACATTTCCCCAAAACAACATCCCTGCAATGAGACCAACCTATATCCCACAAAAAGGTCATCGCAACAGACTTTGGGAAAAGTTTTATCTACCTTATCGCATCACTCAGCCCTCCTCTATTTACAGACTTTTTAATTTTGCCAAGTTTCCAAAAAGGTGGTGTCAAAAACACTCTCAAACAACCGCCCGGGCTCGTTTGGACGGAGGAGATTATAGGAAGCTCGTCCTCACTGGCCTCGAGTTCGATGGCGTCCACAAGGCAGCAGACCTTTCATCACCATCCGGTATCACTGCACGTGAATTTGGTTTTGGCCTTGATTATGGCGAGATTCTTTCAGAGCTCTTTTCATTACTTTCCACAGGTGGCGTTGCATCCTGGTATGAGTCAAAGATAATGAACGAGGATGAGAAAAGGATAAAATCGAGTCTTGAGGAGCGGTTGTTGCAAGGTAATCCTTACTCACGCATTAGTCGTGGTTTCAGATACACACCGTCCACAGCACCCTCAACGCAGAATCGTTTGACAGTCCGAATCAACCTGACGGACTACCTGAGGCGTAGGTGGGAGCGAAGTGCCAAGCATCGAGATGCGAAAGACCCTGATGGACCCAGGCTACTCGCTGTGGCAAGACGGTATTATGAACTTAGGAGAGAATTACTGCCTGGACAAACGAGCCACGACATCGATAATGATGAACTTTGGGAAGTACTGCGTTATCTTCCCCTATCATCCTACTTCTTTGATTACAACGTGTATAAGATTACCTGTTTTATCACGGAAGCGGGATTTGTTGGCGTCGGCCCTCCGGACTTGAGATCAGATGACAAGATCGTGTTGTTTTATGGAAGCAGAATTCCAATTGCCCTGCGGCAGTTAGAGAACGGTAGATGGAGCTATGTGGGATTTGTTTATGTCCACGGTATTATGTTTGAAGAGCTGTGGAAATTCTTTCCCAGTATTCAGTTAAAAGAGAGCGAATTCGTGTTAGAGTAGAAGTTTCTTTTCATTACTACAATAAGCTGCTCAAAATGGGTTGTTCATCTGCACACTTTGACAGCCTCTAATTTTCGCCAAAACAGCAATTCAATATACAATAGCTCAAAGATCAAAGACTGTGCAACATGTTCGCTTTGACGCAAACCTTTCTACCGAATGCAATCTGAATTCTTTTCTTTCGGAATCGACCGGTCATCAGCGATTAATTATCCCTCGTTCGCGGAGACCCCCGATCAACCAGCCGTGAGTGGGCAATAGCCCACAGATTTGGGGCAGCCGTTCGGAAAGTTTAGACTATGGAGCCCAATCAGCCCCTCAGTGACGTGACACCAGGTACTCCAGCCCCGTTGATCAGCATTATCCAGACCAACTAGAGCCTTCCAACTTGGCTAGCCCTTCTACAGGAGCGAATAACAGCCAAATGTTGACTAAAAGACTAGGACCAAGTCCAATATCGAGCCATAACTATATGCATACGGCATTATGCTGGGAATAAAGCCCTTGCTCGTAGGATAAGCTTCTTTTTTCGTACTTGCTGGCGGCTACGACCCCTGAAAAGAGTTTAGTTGCTTTTCGTGGGGTTGAGTAGAACCCCAGGATTTGAGACTTGATGTGGGGAGATCCAGGGATCTTCTCCAAGTTTTGAGGAAATCATGCTCACCATGGGATTGCTACTGAGTGTTGCTGTGGGCCTCAAACAAGGTATAAGGGCCTGGCTTTAACCTTTGCAAAGAATACCTTTTTTGTACACTTCTCAAGCATAATAACCTTGTGCTCACAAGTCCTCACAATTCTATTGGACTCGTTTCTTGCAACCTTGCGCCCATCTTGCCATACATCCTAGCATGGCGGCAAATAGCACAATGGCCGTGACCAAGGCCATCATTGATACTGATGTTGGTAAGTTACCCAGTATGCTTACAACTCGTGCGACATTCATTTGACAATTCTAGGTGGCGATGATATGATTGGCCTGCTGATGGCCATGGCTGCAGTTCCAGCAACCATGCAAGTGGTTGCCCTCACAACTGTCTTCGGCAATGTCAATGTGGAAAAGTCGCTACGAAATGTTGTGGCCATGTTTTATATCCTGTGGCTCGAGATGGGATGGCGCAAGGACCATGGTAAGGACTTCAACTTTGGGGCTTTTGAAAGCTTTTGCCCTATGGTGACTCTGGGGTCTGGTCATGCGCTAGGACAACCAGTTGAGGTCAAAACGGACGGGTTTCCTTGTAAGTGGTATACCTTGATACTATTGCACAGGAACCTTAGATCTAATATGATAAACACAAGACGGGCTGGATGGCGTATGGAATTTTCATGAAAAGGTACTCTTTCCACTGGATATTTCTTTGCCTCATCTTACTTATATCAAACAGTTCCCTGATTTTACACCTGATGACTCCTGGAAATCTCTCTTTGACGATAGTATCCCTGCCCCAAAGCAGGAGCCTGAGTTCTATCAATACTTTAACACCTCTAGGACACCATCTCATAAGGATATTCTCCGCATCTTACGCGAAGAGCCCGCCGACACTATCACCATCATCGCGCTTGGACCGCTCACCAACATAGCCCTAGCCGCTGCAGAAGACCCTGAAACATTCCTGCGTGCCAAGGAGGTCCTCATCATGGGCGGTGCCGTGAACGTCCCTGGAAACATATCGCCTCTGGCTGAAGCCAATGCGTACAACGATGCCGTTGCTGCTGCGCGGACCTATGCTTTATCAGCCAGCGATCTCGCCTCCACCTTTCCCACAACAGACTTTAGCAAAATTCCCCTTCCGGCCTACCCTGACCATCTATCAAAGCAATTGAACGTGACCATTTTCCCAATGGACATCACAAGCGGTCATTGTGTGACATACGATAGTTTCATCGACACGGTCAAACCCCTGGCTGACGATGGTAGTCCCCTTGCAACGATGGCATACACATTCATGAAGGGCATCCATGAGACTTGCGACAAAGACTGTATCACCGTGCCTGAAACCAACGAGGAGTGTATTACTTTACATGACCCTGTGCCTATCTGGTATGCACTCAACCGATCAGGCTGGGAGATTTCTGCGCCCAAGGACATTCGTGTGGAGAGTATAGGACAATGGACCAAAGGAGTACACGTCGAATATGATATCAACAAGACGAAGGCGGCAAATGAGCCGTTAGAGCCCGGGACAAGGCTAGGTAATCGGATCCATCAAGCTATGAAGAGCCCAGGACAGAAAGGATTCCAGGACATAATTCTGTCCCTCTTTACCTGATAGTCTCACATAGCTATATATATATACACCATTTGGAAGACTAATAAGACCTTGATAACTCAGCAACGACGTAAGCGAAACCCTAGTTCTGATAAGAGCGGGAATCATCCCCAGCCATGCTCCTGCTCATCGTTTCGTCCTAGAATGCCGAGAAGTTCTGGATGGCAAACCGCCTTTTACGCGTAAGTGGAAGCTAAACAAAAAGGAGGGACTGATGTTGCCATCATACAGACATCAGTCAGGGTTGCCATAGTTTTTCTCGTCACATTGTTGACATTACTATTGGGGGCCCTGGAGAGGCCGGTCTGCAACCTTTGCGCGTAGATAAACTCCTTATTGCGTTTATATAAAATAACGCTTATTAAATAGACGTTCAGTCAAAGAATTTTCGTTGGGCAAAGCTTTTACTCATTCAGGCCGTAATGTCATTATTTTCCCTCCATACCTATGTCCGGTAAATTCTCATCCAAGACTATGGTAAAATAAGATGCCGTGTACCACCAAACTTTGATGTCAACAATCCCACAAAATACAATTTTGTCAATTTCCAATCCAAAACACCCAATCATACCTAAAAGTCTGGTCACAATCTAAAAATTTGGAGTCAACAAAGCCTCAGTAAATTCGATCATACCACGGAGCTCCTGTAGATGACCGCCCTCAAAAAGTAAATACTCTTGGTGATTCCGTATCATCTCGGGGGTGTAATTAAAAGCATCTTGATCTGTTTTAATGTCAAGCTCGTCTTGAAATGCTTCCAGAGTTGATGTTACATCATGGAGAATCTCAGGGTCCAACGACAGAAATTGAAGATATGACATAGTCCCTTGGGATGCAGACGCCGTGGACGAGTCAATCCAATCTGACGGGTTGTTGGTGAGCACTGTTGAAATGGTTTCAACAATACCAATCATTGACTTGAAAATCTGATTCTCGATCAACTTTGGCTCCGGTTGGGCGTTCTTCAATCTCGACAGAAAGACGGAGATCAATACAATTCGATCTTTCAGTGCGTATAATTCTCGGCGGATTCGGCTAACGGCGGGATGAGGCGGCTCGCGATGAGGCTGACTTTGAGTTCGGTTGACTTGTGCATTTGGAAAACGCATGTGCTGGGTTTGGAACTCGTCAAAATCCCTATGATATTATTAGCTCTAAGTACGTGGGAAAGCTGGAGTAGACTTACGCTTTGAGAATAGGCAGAAACTCGGAAAACACTTCTTCGGTATCTTCCAGCGCTTCCAAACAACTAGCAAGCGCCAGGTTGATATGCAATGGGATATCTTTTGGGTTTAATGGGGTAGCAGCGCTGTCAGCTGGCTTGAGAGTGCGCAACTCGCCCTGCGCCCGTAGAACATGGACTCTTAGGTCTGATATCCAATCCCAAATATTGGGAGTGAGTGGCATATCTACGATAGCCAAGTTGCAATCCCTGGAAGCCCAGAATTTGGCGTATGCCTCGAGCATCTTGTTAAGCTCCTTTGCTTGCGTGGAGAGCTCACTGCATGTCGAGTGCATAAGTTTCATTGTCGAAACGCGATTTCCGCCCAGCTCGCGTGCCAAATTGGCGAGTGCATCGAGGGATTCTATGGCTGCAGTGCAGGCCTTGTGATAATCGCGGGGGCTCGTCTCTGAAGTGGCAGAATCGTCTCCATATTGCTCGTCAATTTCGTCTTGCTCGGGGAATACCGAATCAAGCTGTTGTTGAAATGTCGGCGATGGATCGGTCTGCTCGTGCTCGTGCTCGTGCTGGTTATTGAGCAATCTGAGGGGCAGTGGAGTAGGGTCGTTGTGGTGGGATGGACCGGCTGATGTCGTGGTTGCAGGGGGTTCTTGCGGGGGCGCTTGTTGAAATGGGGACGTTGGGCGCGATAAATCGTCGCTGGTAGCGAGTGAAATGACAGATGCAGCGCTATCAACCTCTAGCCAGTCGTCGGCGATGGATTGTCTGCGTTGTTCTGACATTTTGATGGCAGTTCAAGAGTCTAGAGATGGGAAATGCGATGATCTTGAAGAGGAGATGGATAAATGAAAAAGAGTGTGACTCTGACTCTTTCAGCCTGGTTTAGGCAGACGTCGTGGCATCAAGGCAGACATGACAGCCGACAGCCCTATGAGATGGATGCCAAGGTTCATGTAACGTAGGCTTAGCTCAGCACAGTAAGTCCTACATTGAATTCTGTCACGGGGAACTTGAGACAAATCTTTCATTACCATATTAAGTAACTCACTGCGACAAACCCTATAAAATATTGAATACACGTTAGGTAGTGGACTTGCAAGTTGCATTGCCCAGATCAGACCCACGCATCGGCAGTTCTTAAAGACCCAGCTCCCACCATTAAAGTGCAGGGGATTACGTGTCACGCAAAATGCGCAGTCTCCAGAGACCCTCATTCAGCATAAAATGAAGCAAAACTCAAAGGGAAAGAAAAAAAAACACACGTACCAGAACAGAACTTGGTGTCTTGGTACTGAGTGCTATTCGATATGCCCAGAGCCTTAAATAAGGTCTGAGGCCCCAATTTAAGCTTTTGTAAAGAACACATTTTTCACTTCTTTGAATACTGAGTGCACCTTAAGATCAAAGGTGCGAGTCACTTTTATTTGTGACACTTCAACTGGCTTAGAAAATATTGATCTTATAGATAACGACATATGCACCACTGCGGAAATTAGACGCGTAACATATTAATTGCCCAAGGCTTAGTAGATCGTTATTAACGCGTGATGCTCTGCTGAATAAGTATCCCACCTACCACCGAGATGACAATCACCCGCGCGGCATTGCCGTGCTGCCGTGTTAACAGGCCCTTCTGCATGTAAACTTTATTGCTCAACAAGGTACGATCCAATCAGCTCTGATCTCGAGCGGAAATGTGTCCGTTTCTTCACTGGGATGAAACATTGGGATAAGGGAATACCCAGCATCTCATGATATTCGCCTTTGCCAAGTGATATTCGCATTACCAACGAGTGGGGTGTTTTGAATGCACGCAAGAGAGAACTTGATCGTGCTATAAGAGCTTGACTACGACCTCTTTCAAGCTATCTATCCTCAGCAGCTACTGTTCAATCACCCCAACAATTGCGCCATGTTTCTCCACACTCTTTCAATCGCCTTACTGGCATCCCGTGCCGTTGCCTACGATCAAGTCCTGGGCTTCAACACAGAGATCGAGTACGAGGACCGTACCCTCGACCAGATCTACAAGGCCGCCTTGAAAGAAGGCGATACCGTCACCCTCTGGGCTGGTGGAGACGAGAAAGCCCAGCAAAACAGCCTTAAGGAAGCTTTTGAGGCACGCTTCCCTGGTATCACTCTCAACGTCACTGTCGACCTCTCCAAGTATCACGACGGACGTTTGGATCAACAGCTTGCAGCTGGTAAAGTCTCTGTTGACAGTATCATCCTCCAAACTCTTCACGACTACCCTCGCTGGGCTCAAGAGGGCGCACTTCTCAATTACGCACCTGCCGGATTCGATCAGATTGAGCAAGCTTTCAAAGACGACAGTGCTGCTTGGTATGGCGTGTGGGTGAGCTCTTGGGCCGGAGCTTGGAACACTAAGAAGCTCCCTGATATCGACCCTCCCCAGGAGTACGAGGACTGGCTGCGGCCTGAATTCAAGAATAAGCTGGTCTTGACCTATCCCAATGATGATGACGCTGTTCTCTGGGGATTCTACCTCATGTAAGCTACTTCCACCTCACCACCCATTTTCCAAGTCCTAACAAAACATGCAGTCTGCAGCAATATGGAACAGCTTGGTTTGATAAGCTCATCGCTCAGAACCCTCGATGGGTCCGTGGATCTCAGACGCCCAACATTCTCATCAGCCAGGAGAACAGTACTTATGCCGCCTACTTTTCCGCATCCGGAAGCTGGAACAACACCGACACCCTCTCGTTCTCCCGACCAACCAAGGGCAAGTATGTTTCTTGGCCACAAACTGCTGCTATCCTGAAGGATGCCCCCCACCCCGAAGGTGCCAAGCTATTGCACAACTTCATTCTGAGCAAAGAGCAACAGGGCAGCCCAAGAAGATGGCCAGTTCGTCGCGATGTTCCTACTCCTGCTGGACTGCCTGATCTGCGAAATGAGACTGCCACAAACCCGGCTGAGTTTGCTAGGTTCATGAACGATCGTGCGCTTGTGGAGAGACTTAAATTGTACTTTGAGAGCCGCATTGGAACTGCGCAGGGAAAGAGCTCTCTGATTGACGACATTAATGCTTAGCCAAGATGACTTTACCCCGGGTATCCTTGGTCAAGTGTACGATGATGCTCATTGATGTATCATTAGAGGAGCTTATGGAAGAGTGCAACTCGTCATGTAGCAAGAGGTAGCTGGTTATAAGCTTTATGTCAAACTTGCTATTGTTTACGTGTCTCGGGCAAAATATCCCATATCCCAACTTCAATCAACAAGTGTTGTTTCCCTTATTGCTGTCAAGACGAGATCATCTGTCCAACAGGTGCAAGTTTAAATTAAACAATAATGTGTCAGAGGAAAGTCACGCACATTTGAGTAGGATATCATCAATTATGCAAGCATACCTTGAGCCTGAGTGACAAACGTTGGTCATAGATAGCTAGTTACAGAGCCCTGTCGATCAAGGTATAAATAAGATATCACGTTATACACGCGCTATAGCCTGTTGCCCAACCTTAGCTGTCGGCTCGAGACTGGCATTTACTACTGAATTTGCTATGGGCCTCAAATAAGATGTAAGGGCCTGCCTTCAACCTTTCTAAAGAACACGTTTGACTGACCTTTGCAGCACTTGGCTTTGGCGTCACCGACCAAAGATCATTTAATTCGAGACATATGGAACAGACTTCATTTGCCTTGGGGTACATATCACACAATACACATAATGAACTTGGTAATGCTTGGAATATTGTATAATACAGCGGCTTGATTCTCTACAAGTGCATCTACTATTATCTACATGTGAAAATAACCTTGACTTCTCAGAATGCTAAATCCTCACACCACACCATGTTGCTTGCAACTCATCTCATTATCTGAGATAACTTAGAACTGGCGAGCGTGGCGGCGAGCCTTCTTGGAGCCAGCGTTGGAGCGGAGCCACTCAATGAAGGTGTCGAGAGTGAAAGTCTCAGGGAGGGCGGAACCGGAGCCAGAGCCAGAGCCGGTGTTACCCTCGTCGGAGCTTCCCTCATCGGAACCGGAGCTACCCTCGTCAGAGCCAGAGCTGCCCTCATCGCTGGCATCACCACCGGTGGAAGGCTGAGTGGCGACAGGAGCCTCAGGAGCGGCATCAGTGGGGACCTCAGCGGCAGCCTGGGTAGGGGTGGCGACAACGGAGGTGACGAGGCTGGTAGGAGCAGGGGCAACGGGAGTAGGGGTGGAGATGGTACCGTTGGAGGGAGAGTCGGGGACAGTAGGGACGACGGGGCTGGCATCGCCGGAGCCGGAGCCGGAGCCAGATCCAGAGCCGGAACCGTACAGAGCAGGTCCGGGGATGGTGTAGCTGGTGGCACCCTTGTAGGGGTCGAAGAGGATACCGTCCTCAGTGGAGGTGTAGAGCTTGGTAGCTAGAACACCCTCGGGGTTGTCAGAGCCACCGCCAGTGATGTCGATGTTGAAGCACTGAGGGTAGTTCTGAGCACCATCCTCAGAGCCAGCGCCGTGAAGGGCGATGATCTCGTGACGGAAGACGTAGCTGCCAGCGGCAAGAGTCTCAGGGACAGTGGTGGTCCAGGTGTTGTTGTTCTTGATGAGGTCGGCAGCAGCCCAGGTGCCGTCAAGACCAGCAGCATCAATCTTGACCCACTTGAGAGTAGCAGGGTCAGCCTCAGTGCACTTTCCAGAGCACTTGGCGACGTAGGTCAGGACGGGACCAATGTGAGACTCGGGCCAGGCAGACCACTGGAAGTCAATCTTGCCACCAGCCTTGACAGAGACAGAGCTGGTACCAGGGGCAGCCTTCTTGTGGCAGGCAATGTCAACGGTGTTGTAGGCGCTGGGAGCGACGAAACCGTTGTCGAGGTTCTCAGCGGACCAAGCAGCAATGTCGGGAACGGACTGGCCGTTCTGCTTGGCGTAGTAGGAGTCCAGGCTGTAACCGGCCTGGTACTTGCCGTCGACCTTGATACCAGTGACGGTACCGTGGGCCATGGCGACGGAGGCGAAAGCGCCAGCGAGAGTAGCAGCAACCTTGAAAGACATGATGATGGTTTGTTTGGGTTAAAAAGAGAGGTGATGTAGAGATCGTTGAAGTAAGGTTAGAGTATAAAAAAGAGTGAATAGACCAGCTTCAACCAGTGAAGTAATGAATGGAATGAAAGAATGAAGAAAGAGTGAATGGACTTGAGATGAGGAAACAAAGCTGAAGAAACAAGATACCAGACGAGAAGAGTTTCATGGTTATATATGTTTCTGAGAGATGTTTTCCGGTGGATTTGCCTATCGTTAGGCCCAGCAAACACCTTGTTTCGTCTGCTAAGAGTGAACTGAATTCAGAGTGGTGGAATATGGGTTTCGTCTCAGCTTCGTGGAGAACTTTGCTCTTTTCGGCCATAACCCCGGCCATAAACCAGGGGCTCAAACAGGAACCGTTCTTACGTCCAACCACAAGCGCGCGGCAAGCGGGAGGTTTCCTTGGCTGACAGTTTGGAAAGACGGGCCTACGTTACGGTTTCAGTTGAGAAAAAAAAACATGTTCGCGAAAATGTGTTTTTGACGGTTCGTCCTGACTGTGTTGGGTGAACGCCCTGACCCTGCGTGGCCAAGCCTGGAACTGTAATTTAATCTGCATGTACGAAAATACTTCCGCCTATTGAACTAGCAATTAAGCTTGTTTCCAAGAGAATTGTCCGTTCATGGTTCATCCGGTTGGCGGGTAATCATGAACTGACTTGTTGACTGAACTTGTTCAAGAATCTTGGCTCCGCGCGTACGGTAGAGTTCGAGCTATGATCTGATAGATCTTACCCTAAGCTTCCGGATACTTTTCCAATTGTTTAGTGAGTTTAGCGACACTTTAATAGAACCTTGATGCAATCTAAAATTGAGTTCTAGATCGCGATCTGCACGGAGATCTTCAAACAACAACAATATTTTCCATCCAAGTCTTCCAGATTGTCTCTGCAGAAAACGGAATTGTAAGAATTAATTGAGTACTGAAATTGAGTTATTCACCTCTACTACTACTACTCAATTCCTCCTTTTCTGCTGGCCGGGATACGGATGGCGAAAATTCACGATATCAGCACAGACGCTCCGTGGTACCCCTGTCTCGCTTAATGGTGACATCGAACACTCGGGTCGCATTGCCAAGACCTGTTTTGCTGTTCCCCTTGCAGTAACGCTGGCGCCGTCTCCGTGCCCCTTGCAGTTCCTGGGTAAGACACCGGTCGTCGAAACGCTAGAAGGACATCCTTGCCAGGGGATGCTAGCCATAATCTGAACAGTCCGATTGCTACGTCTAAAGAAAGATATGTCTTGGTGGTATTGCAGCTCGGTCTAGGGTTGTTTTTAGACAGCGGTAAGATAGTGGGCTCAACAAAGGAAAGTCAGTGGTGCTGTTGACGGTCGTTGCGGAGTGACACGTTTGTTCCGAAATTTTTCTGCACGCTCACCTCAGTGATAAGATTCTTACAGCGTTATGGTTATCCGTTGGGTTAAACCCACTGTGCATGGAAAGCAGGGAGACGTGGTTCTATATCAGCCTCAAGGTTAGAGGAGCGACAAGTATGTAGGTGAAAGTGGGTGTTATTGACATGCCATCGGCTCCGCAGAAAGGAGGGAAAACATGGGGGGCATGAACCAATCGATTTGTATAAAACATCAACAATGGTAGCCAATCAGAGTGAGCTCTACAATTAAAGAACATGGTTAAACTCTGAGGAGATAGATCAAGGTCACTCATCTAAGGAACACTGGTTCTCCCTCTGTCGCTTTCTTTCTTCTCCAGCTGGAACAGGGATATTACGTATAGTAGAAGAAATTGTAGGGTACTTGTATTATGCTAGTGACCTGTAGCCTTTTCTTTCTATGCTTCATTGTCTATGGCTTCCAAACGCCAGACTTTACCCACATGCCTTTTGGCGCCCTGCTCATCATAAGTTGTTCCCTATTTCTATTTCCCCCAAAGCCACGTGAATACAGATATTCTTCCATAAAGGTGCTTCAACATCCTTGAGTCTCCCTTTTCTTAGGCCTTATTGAGGGTATACCAGGTACCCTGACTCTGACTTTCAACCTCTCGCCACACAGCCTTCTAAGTGATCGCCACCTGGTGATTCCACTCCCTCAAGCGGTCATTCCGTCGATTCCGTCGATCCTGTTGAGCGGCCCCGACCTTTGTCCAGCTGTAGTTATGCTGGTCAGAAGGCTCAGCTTCACCTTTGCGGATGATCCAGACCCTGGCGACAAACTGCGAATGGTGCTGCTGCCAAGCAACTCTCGTCCCCTTCCCCCCATATGGTCCCATTACCAGCTCCTCAACATCTGTCCATACCAGCGGTGTGAACTAGACCTCGCCCGTTTCCTCAAAATATCGAAATCCAGCCCAGTTGCCACCCATTGATAGTTGGGTGCGGTCATACCCATGGAAGCCAATGTATGGTACAAAGTCTCCAGCATAGCCCTGTTCATACATCCACTAGGGCATGCCAAATGGGAGATAGAGGTCTTCGGGAGCGCAGAGTCGATGTATCCATAAGCCAGGATCATCGTGGCCAGGCCCCATGGGAACGTTGTAGTAGTAGTAAGCGGGTTTCAGCTGCCATCTGATGTTTGTGTGTGCTAAGAGCTGTCTCTCCGTGCATGCCTTTGCAGCTCTAGGGTTATACCCGCTGCGGGCCAAGCCCCATTTGTCTGAAAGCATGTCGCGTCTTGCATCGATTTGAGGACCTTCTCTTTCGAAACTCTCGATTTTCCAGTCTTGTCCAGCGATCTGGCAGATAAAGCTGAACTCTTTCAGCTTTGGTAGGCGATCAAGGTTGAGTCGTTTGTTGAATGGGATTCGAGACCATCTTGCATCTTTCAAACCGCCGAAATTGTCTCTCATGTGGACCGAGACTGTGACGAGTCTTTCAACCGGAAGAAGGGCAGGCTGCCAATTGGCGGTAAAGAACTCGGGTAGACGCATGTCGAATACGCGCAGCGTATCTTTCTTGAAGTTGAAGTCGAACCTAGAGATATAGTCTAGTCGAAAGGGAGGGACTTCGCACATGAGCCTGGGGTAATAGATGGCTTTGATCGGGCGCGACCTTTTGACCATGTTGTATATATGGCGGCATGATAGTTTGAAAGGCAACACATACTCTTCGGATGCTCCGTCGACAAATTCTTCAATCTTGGCAAATGAGAGGTCGATTCCAGGGATGATCTGTGGTGGGATAGCGTAGTCGAGAATCTCGTCCTGCAACTCCCGTGGGAGCCTCGCAAACGGAAATGGTTCCATCGCCTATAAAAGTAAATGGTCTGGTTTTCGCAGATGCAAGCGCGCGTTGGTAAACGATAAAATAACGTATATGAAGGCCTTCGGAAGCGAGCTGATGTTGACGTGACAGAAGAATGGAAGAGGGAAGGGGAAAGGAAGGAGAGCAATGGTGATGTGACTCACGTGATCGACACGTGCGAGTCCTTCTGCGTCCGCAACACCAAGCCGCGCTTGCTTTAGGCCTGTGATCCACTTTTGGATGCCCTCACATCTGGCGCCTCTTGCTACGTGCTTCTGTGAACCGGATCAGAGAAATGAAGTTTGATGTACTTGAGATTTTTTGGAGTCAGTGTAGTCTTTGTTCAGAAAAGTAGGAATCCCAGCTTCGTCATTGGGATCGTTTTGAGTCTCTCAAATTAAAAGTTGATCAACTTGATACCAAAAAGCTGCCTACTTGTGTTCAATCTCAGGCGCTGGGTGCGATATCCAAAGCGCGATCCAAGTTATATCGACACCAAGTTTTTCGGGGAGACTCGATTATTGTAAGTAAAGCGCCGTGAAAAATGATCAATGGGAATGGAAGCTTTGGTATGAAAGATTCGGTTGCTGGTTCAGTCGAAATAGCATAGGAACGCGCAGCCTTCTGTAAGATTTAGGCTTTCATTCTGAATTCAGACGGCGCATGTCAGTAACCATCCGTGAGTATGCAGTCCAGCAATAGGCACCACGCTCACCTGTCTTTTGCTACAATTCGAGAAATCACGAGTCTGACCCGAGCATTTAAATCTCACCAAAAGTATATCGATCAAGATACCAACGTATTATTTTCCACCCGATGTCTTCTAGTATACTATACAAAAGCCACTCCACTACCAATTCCCACCAAACCGATCAACCCATTTCATGTGTTAGGAATGCTATTGAGCAACAATATCCTTCCAGCGGCTGTCCCCTTTCGTCTCAACCAACTACCATCCATGATCACCCTCACTTACAGTTCCACAACCGTCCCCCAGTGTCCTATATTAGTGCCGGGAGAAGGTGTTGAGCAGAACGTGTGCTATTTGACCAAAAGTCTTGTCATTTCTTCCAGAAGCTGAAGCTTCTTCAAGGGTGAACCAAGTACACAGCCTTCCAAGTGGTTGCCACCTGTTTCATCCACTCTGGATCATCGGCGTTCTCCCCGGCTCCAACACGCACCCAACCATGCATGGCGTTGCAGTGCAGAGGGCACACTCTGTTCCTGACGGATGATCCAAACTCGAGCAACGAATTGCGCATGACGACCCTGCCAAGGAACCACCTCCTTCCCCTTTACACCGTACGGCTCCATTGCCAGATCTTCGACTTCTGGCCATGTAAGCGGTGTGAACTAGACTTCGCTCGTAGCCTCGAAGTATTTGAATCCGACCCAGTTCCCATCAATGAAATGGCCGACCCAGCGCCTGCGTACACACGACGCTTCCCCCTTGGATTTCCCATGCCACACCGGGACGATGAGGAGACTATGGGTGGCTACAGCCTCGATGACCTGCATCGGGCTGTTGTTTTGATGTACCTTCTCCTGCAGCAACGAACTCGCCGGGATATTGCCCCTCTTGACTCCCGTCCACCTGTTGCTTTTGGGGCTTGGTATGGGTATGCCAAATTTGGCTATTTCCAGTCTAGCGAAGACGAAGCTGGGGATGAACACCAGGAAGAGGAAAACGATTATGAGAGCGAAGACAGTTACTACGAAGGTGACGACGACGGTAATAACTTTGAGGGAACCGAGGATGATGGATGGGATGAAGATGGTGATTGGTATGAAGACGACAAGACTGAAGAGGATGAAGAAACGTGTTCTTTATAGCAGTTCAAGCTGACCTCTGCGAGTGTCACAGCACCTTACGATAGAAGAGGATGAAGAAAGTTCTGACTCTGATGCGCCTCACTCTCAGCGTCACCAGAGACGAGGTCACCAAGCCCTGATCATCACCTTCCGCCGGGACTAATGGAAGACATTGAGAGAGTGGAAAGGGGGGGCCACGGCGCTGTAGTTCAGGGCCATCATGGATGATAGCTGGTTGAGATGGAAGAGATCAACTACCATAGGGACATTACTACTTGACAGCACCCAAAAACACCAAAAGGGGCGACCGGTTTGGCATCATTTCCATTTCTGAGCGTCCCGCGGGAAATACAGCTTCAGATCCTCGATTTTGCTATTCCGCCCCAGGTCATCCCTTCCACCGACCCATACGGAGCCAACTCCATCGACACAGTATCAGAAGACTATCTGTTGCCTTTGAAGCTATCGTGCCGCCACATCTACTACCTTACCAAGGTATTACGCCGAATCGATGGTTTTGCTGCCTCCGACGACGACGATTCCAGCGAGGATGACGAATCTGAATCCTCCTATAATGACGAAGCGCCTTTGGAGGAAGACACATCCTCCGCTATTCCAACCACTCTTCTTTTTCGGTTTGACCTGGAAAAGGATACTCTACGCGGCTATGACATGCATTTGCCAAAATTTCGCAATTCTGATGGCCAAATTGCCCCTCTTCCAGCTCGAAAACTGGTCACAACGTCAGAAAAAATGGACGGCTTGGATGACCCCTTTTGGAATTTTGTGACTTTCAAAACACAACTCAAACTTGGCCACCTACCGAACCTAGAGGAACTCAATTTTGTCTGCCAGAAAGCCGGAGCTAGCTGGAGGATCGACTATCTACATCCTGAAGCCGAGAGAGTACACAAGCGGAAGCGAAGACCAGCACACACGGGCACCCGCTGGCAGTTTGGGTACAATTACTATGCATCTAAAATGGAGGATGAAGAGAATGAGGACGGCTTTCTTCCGTGTGGCTTTTGCGATGAAGACGATGACTTTTCGGACCGCCAGGCTTGAACCTTATATTGGCTTCTATGGGTATGATCGCGGTGAGGTTCCACGTGGCTTCTATCATCGTCATCATCGTGGCATCATTACTGGTGTGCGTACCCTGGGCGCGGAATCGCACAGGCGCGAGCCGCAAGATCTGGACAGCATGGGCCAGAATGAAGAGTTCTGGGACGACCTTGTTGTCTTTGTCGTTGGCGTCCATTTCAAGTCCGCTAGAAGCCTTGGTGACCAGGGTGAGCTTGGGTTCATACATGGAAAGTGCGACATGTTCAAACCAGACGCGAACGTCTTGTTTCTCGAACAATCTGATGACATAGATGGGCCCGGTTATCGCTGCTGGCCATGATTTCAAGCTGCGGCAAGTCTCGACGAATTTCTAATGGGTAAGACACTTAAAGCTGTTAAGAATCAAGACAAGATATTTCACGCGACTGGGATACAATGTCAGCTTCGTATTAGCAACTTATGGTATCTTAGGCCATTCTCTTACCTAAACATGTGATGAGATATCCACTTATTTGATTAGAATATCCTAAGGATTTCCTAAGGCTTTCATAAGCCGCCTAACTTTCTACCCACAACCCATGGATTACATCAGAAACGGGAGCCGCAACAGCTGGCGGTAGAATCATATTTCCATTCACGATCAACAAGCAGACACATGAAATCCTCGCACTGCCAAAGACAATACAAGCAGTATAGTTGTCAGTCACTTTTCATTGTTCGCTGTAAGCTGACTATTGAAGCAAACTGCAGCAAGCAGATACCATCGAAGACAGTATCTGAAGTGGATGATTCTCTTTCATATCTCACAAACTATCATTCACAGATGAATTGAATGGTGTGGAGGAATCACGCTACAGCATTGGGAAACAGATCATTGAGTTGCAATTTGATCATTTACAGCAGACATGGTGGTTGGTTGAGCAGTCACGAAAGCTCCAACTTATACTCACTTTGACCCTTTGGGAAGAGAATTGTCGCAAAATGAGTTGTTGACTAACGAGAGGGGATAGATAAACGCCCACCTTGAGAATCACCAAGCTCATCTCGAACACGACGCCGAGCTCACAATGCCCGAATACGACTTGGAAGATCTCGTCCCAACTCCCGTTCCCATCTGTCTTGATGGATTGAGTGGCCTATACGTAACCCACCCCCGCCAATTCCCAAGCCACTCCCTCTCTCGGTCTTCTGTCACGTTGGGACATACCAGCCTGCGACACGCGATTACCAACAAGCCGACCTGCAGTTGCGATACTAAGAGGTCAACGTTCGCCAGAAGATGCGTCTCTATGTACTCCCACCTCATGCGTTCGCCTACCGACTAGGGTCTCAAGGGCCAAAATGGCTGTCTTGTTGGATACGAAGACTTTAAAAACGTCTTTCCGAGTGACCAGAATCTGGTCGATCATTTGATGACTGTCACTTAAGTATTGAGTTTCTAAGCGTATAAGAGTTAGTGAATCGCATCTCATCTCTCAAGAATGGGGGTACTCACTAAGCAGTATCGAGATGAGGGCGCTGACGTTTTAAACCCAGAGTCAACCTTTCCAATTCGTCCTCTCTTCCAGCAGGTGGCTACTTCTATCGCATTCAAGGAGCCTAGCGAACACTCTGGCACTGCTCCGGCCGCTCACGATAACGAATTGGTTGCGCCCTCACTCCATGGCCTTAAAATGGAGTATGGTATGAAAGGAGGTAGAAGGGATTCCACAAGCTGCTACAAAGCGCCGAGGGCATCAACCTTTTGTTATCACCGCATCTGGGACATGGCAAAATTAGGTGGACTGTGATGGGCTGGTGCGAGAGGTGAAATTACTCAATTGGCAGAGGAGTACAATGTCATCCGTCTGATCAGCAGGATCCTTACTTAGTTTTGGTGATCAACGCAGGGATGCCCTCACCACGTCTCGTGGTTACATGAAGTCGAATTAGAGAGAATAAAGCGGCTGAAGCCTCTTCGGAAATTAATTCAGCATTTGAGCTAAGTTAGCTGAATTGCCTGGCCCCTGTCAATCTTCACGATAGGTAGTGCTAATCATACGGGACGATTCGCGCTACTCCAAACTATTGACGGGAATGCAGCCACGATCTAAGCAAGGCATTTAACTTGTACTAGCTGAGGATGATCCTGGTCATAAAGCTGAATTAAAGGTCTGGCATACAAAAACAAGTATGATACCACGTTTACTAAGATCTTAATGGGAATCGTTCGTTGTTAAATCACTTGAATTGGAACGAAAATTATACTAGGCCTAATGCCTGACTTTATATATTACATGCTAAAATTATCTATATAGAAAGTAATAGGTGCATATATCCTGCATCTAGATCATATCCCCAATCGTTATATGTTCAGTGCTCTATGAGCTGTCAAGAAATTACAAAAAGAAGGCAACAATGCCGGCGGCGACAAGGGCGGCCTGGATGCTTCCACCGACACGGCCAGCACCGGCGGTGACCTCAGTAGGGGTGGTGGCAGCAGGAGGAGGAGTACCAGCAGGCTGGCTGGGAGCAGGGTAGACGGGCTTGGTCTCAGAGGGCTGGCTAGGAGCAGGAGGCTGAGCAACAGGCTTGGTCTCCTTAGGAGGCTGAGGCTGCTCGGGGTGCTCGGGCTGCTCAGGCTTAGGAGGAACGGGGTAAGTCTCCTTAGGAGGCTGGGGCTGCTCAGGGACGGGGTGAGTCTCCTTGGGGGGCTGAACAACAGGCTTGGTCTCCTTAGGAGGCTGAGGCTGCTCAGGGACGGGGTGAGTCTCCTTGGGAGGCTGAACAACAGGGTAGGTCTGCTTGGGGGGCTGAGGCTGCTCAGGGTGCTCGGGCTGCTCAGGGTGCTCGGGCTGCTCAGGCTTAGGAGGAACGGGGTAGGTCTCCTTAGGAGGCTGAGGCTTAGGGGGAGTCCAAGTACCGTTGCCAGGGTTGTGGGGAGGAGAAGGAGGCTGAGGCTGAGGAGGCTGAACAACAGGCTTGGTGGACTTGGGAGGAGGAACCTCGTGAGTCTCAGTGACAGGGCAGATGGTGGTAGAGACGGGGATAGTCTCAGTGACGGTGTGGGGACCCTCGGGGCAGTCCTTGACCTCGGGAGGGCACTTGGTAACAGTGTTCACCTTGGTGGTGTAGATAGTCGAGGTGGTGAGACGAGTGGTAGTCTCGTGCTTGGGAGGAAGGTAGCCAGTGGACTTGGGGGGGACCTTGTCGGTAACGACGGGGATGGTCTCCAGGTTGGTAGGGGTAGTCACGGGGCAGATGGTAGTAGAGACGGGGATGGTCTCAGTGACAGTGTGAGGACCCTCAGGGCAGTCAGTAACCTCAGGAGGGCACTTGGTGACGGTGTTGACACGGGTAGTGTAACCAGTTGAGGTGGTCCACTGGGTAGGCTCGTGGTGAGTAACAGAAGGGTGTTCCTCAGTCACAGGGCAGATAGTGGTAGAGATAGCAATGGTCTCAGTGGTGGTGTGAGGACCCTCGGGGCAGTCAGTAACCTCAGGAGGGCACTTGGTGACAGTGTTGACACGAGTAGTGTAGATGGTGGAGGTTGTCCAGTCACTGGTCTCAGGGTATCCAGGCTTAGTGTACGAAGGCTTGGTGTAAGTGGGCTTGGTGTAGCTAGGCTTGGTGTGAGAAGAAGGAGGGTAAGGCACATCGTGAGTGGAAGAGGCAACCTCAGTAGAGCTCTCCTCGACAGGTGCAGTCTGAGAAGGAGGAGGGTAAGGAGCAGTCTCAGTGGAGTGGTCCTCAGTAGAGACACCCTCGGTGGAAGTGTGCTCAGGAGGAGGATACTCGCCGGTGGTAGACTCCTCAGGAGGAGGGTACTCAGAGGTCTCCTCGGGGGGAGGGTACTCGGAAGTAGTGGGCTCCTCGTGGCCGGGCTTGGTGGGCTTGGTGCTGTGTCCGGGAGGAGGGTAGGCACCGGTAGGCTCGGTGTGCTCAGGAGGAGGGTACTCGGAGGTCTCCTGAGGAGGAGGGTACTCGCTAGTAGGCTCCTCATGTCCAGGCTTAGTAGGCTTGGTGGTTTGTCCAGGAGGAGGGTACACGACAGTGGGCTCGGTGTGCTCAGGAGGAGGAGGGTACTCGCTGGTAGGCTCCTCGTGTCCAGGCTTGGTAGGCTTGGTCACCACAGGGGGAGGGTAGTTGTCGGTAGCAGGCTTAGAAGGCTCCTCGTGGCCGGGAGGAGGGTAGGCAGGCTCGGTAGGCTGCTCGTGGGTAGGCTTGGAAGGCTGCTCATGTCCAGGAGGAGGATAAGCAGGCTGGCTAGGCTGCTCATAGGTGGGCTTGGAAGGCTTGGGCTGCTCAGGAACAGGAGGAACGTCGTAGTCGCCGCCGTTTCCGGGGTTCTCATAGTTGCCCTGCTCGGGGATATTGTTGTAGTGCCTCTTGGGGATATCGACGGCGGCAGCATTAGCCAGGCCAACGGCCGCGCTGAACAGGACAAGACCACGCATGATGAAGTTTTAACGAATGCGATAAACGAGTGCGGCTTTGTTAAAACGAAAGGTGGATGAGGAGTAGGAAATGTTTCTGGGGGAAACGGAGCAGGTATCTTATACTCATGCACGTCTTCCCCTCACCCCCAGATCTTATCATTTGTTGTTGTCTGTCGTATCGGCCCAACTCGCTCAACTCCGTTCAGAATACGGGCTTCTCCATAGGCATCCTGGTAACCTGATGTCATGCTGGAGGGTATGGATGGAAGGTTGGGCAACTTGCAGCTGAGGTGGACCAGGCCAGCCTCACAGCACAACCGCCGAGCACCGGGGTCCATAAAACCATGTCCAGATCACGATGTTACAAGAGTTCGGATGGGACGGAATTTCTGGAATAACAAGGTACGGCACAGTATCTAACGTCGTGTTCGTCTAATCCGTCGTCTAGTCTAAGCACGGTCCAAATTGAGGTCGTTGAGGTGCCATCCGATAGGCTACCCGTACCTGGAAGCCGTTTTTTTTTTAGATAGAGTTAATTAAAACGCCTCCTCGTTGAATTCAGGCACACGAACCGCGTAGCCGTCTACCTCCTTACTACTGTGTGTACCTGCGGGGTAACTAGTCTGTTATGATCTGACGCGGCCAGGTTAATGGAGGGAGGAACTTTTTGTGATCTGCGGGCGGCCAGTTGGCTCTCAGGTCTTTTGTCAGTGGACGTCATGGTTGGCGCAGAACCCCCTGTCTTTGCCATGTTGCCTGGCCAAGCGTCTTGTCTCAGTGGGTGATTCGTGGGGCTCTTTGTGGACCAGGATAGTGCTAGCATCTCCTCGTATGAATCGTTGCGCTTGGCGACTGGGCCACTGAACTTGGCGTACTTTTCACCTACATACACGAGAAATTCCCTGTAGATCGCTGCTTATCTCCCCACTCTAAACTAAAATCTCGCACGCAGCCCAAGGCTGGCCAGCAGGTTTCTCCTCACATATCCTTGGTGAATGAAGGATTCATCATGCACAAGTGCACAAGTGCAATGACATAGTGGAGATGTAGCCAGCCAGAGTCAACAAGCCGGCGGCCGTCGGACGCAAGGAGAACGGTTGGTGATGATGCTTTTGCTTTTGCTTTTATCACGATATCCACCTTGATGATCAGCCCGTATTTGTGATGACTTCCACTGCTACCCTTGCTTTTTCAACCGTCGCGATGCGTTCCCGCTTATTGTCTATACGATGCCGACAGAGTAAATTGCGGAAGATTACGAGATGATCCTTGAGCGCGGTAGATTACCACTCCCTTTTTTCTGAAATGAAGCAACCATATCGACATTTGACCCTGCATTCGTGCAATTCCCTTGGTCCAATGTCTTGTCGTGTTACTACTACCGAGAGAAGCTCATTGGGTTATCCTGTTCAAGGTTTAGTGCATCCCTGTTCCTGCGTCCATGGGTCTCCATGTGTCACTCGGCTGGTGCTCGCATGAGAAATGGGTTGTTGAATTGAATGGCATCCACAAAATGTTTAACGATACATTAAAATGCATGCACTTATTGGCACGGGAAGGCTTGACATGCAATTCGGAGTCGGGAAGATTAGTGTGCAGCCACTCCGTAGATTAAGCATAGCCGCATCATAGGGCATGTGGCATTTAGGTAACGCGATACGGGAGACTGAAAAGATGGCGGCTTTAGGGTAAGATGTGAGCATCGTATCATGGCAAAATGTGTTGGCCATGTCCTTGCAATTGCTCGGAGTCGTTTGCCGAGCCCAGAGTTGGCAGCTTGGTTCCACGCGACAGCGGAGATATCGCCGAAGGATTACGGGAATCGATCGGTTGTTTCCTTTGTTATCCAGAATCAACCAAGGATAAAATATGGACCGTTTGAATAGACGGTCACGGTAGACGGTTGCTGGACTCTGGCCAAGCCTGGGTCAAAGCGGCTCAACCAGCACGAGCAAAGAAAAGCACCACTATTAGTAAACACCAAGCTTGTAGCAGATCATCACTGCGACCCAGCAACTGTGAGTTTTTCCGTTGGGATGAGGCTTTTTTTACTAGTATAAACTACCAAGACCCGATCGTTGACGTCAAGTCAGTCTGAACTCATGCAACTAACTCGCCGATACGAAGTTTGATTCTCAGCCTAATTCAAGGCTCAGTGAAGATCACAGCGATCCATTGTATCAAGATTTTGCTTCATGAGAACAGGAAAAAATCTCCGAAAGCTACCCGGTAGTTGTCTTTGTGATGGATAACGATTGTGAGGTCCGATGTTTAGGTAGCTGAGTAGGTAGACTCCCAGAATCATCAGTGTGGTCAATTGGGTAAGCTTCACCCTACAGCTTTTCACATGGGGTCACAAACATTGAGTTAAAGGAGACAATAAATATGGCAACTGGTAGATTGATGTTCGTTTTGGGTCTTTCCAATTCAGTTTTTCCAATTGAGTCTGACGGATCAGGTCAATGTTACGTTCCCTTTTGAGCTGCCGAGTCTCCAACCCCTTTTGACCTACACCACTACAGACCCAATGTAGAAGTTCCTGCATTTCCGCAGCCATCATCATTGCACAGTCCAGTAGTAATTACTACAAAGTAACAATTGGACAATTGAAGCTGTGTTCTGGCCCGTCCAGAACCAACGAGAACCACGATCGACAGGGGTGAGTTTCATGTGTCCGGGGCCCACGCTCTAGTGAGTCTAGTCTCGGGGACAATGACGAAGTGATCCACGGACTTAATCGAGCCTAGTGGACACAATTCATCTCAACAATCAATAGGGTTAAGCGGAACATGACAAGCCGATACTCAATCCGATAACTCGGCCGAAGCATGGATACATACTGGAGATTTGGCCATGATAGATACAGATTACCGTCGCTCGTACTTATGACGTGAGTCTGCTGTGAATAAGACGCATACTCACCGATGGTGTGCTCATGTCAAATCTTGCTTGGTTTGGGTATGAGACACACAACATTGCGATAAGCACCTGCTGAGAACACGCTTGGCTAGTCCTCTCAAAATGCTCAGAGAAAGTTCTTTTCGCATGAGACTACTTCCAAAACTTCTTATATCTTGAATCTCATTCTGATATGAAAAAAGGTTTCAATCAGGTACTGTATGATAATCTCATAAAAAAGCTCAACACAGCCGGTGATGAAGCCCATCGAAGACTTCGCCGCTATCTGATTATCAGAGCACAGTACTTCCCACTGATAGCCCAGCGTTCAGCTGATTTCTAGAGCGAATTACATTTGACAGTCTGCGTCTCAGAGCCCTGATAATTATCCTATTGGCAGACGCTCGCTTTCCGATAGTACTCAATGTGCAATTCAACTCTTTGATACCTATTGTACCCGGGCATTGAAGTGGAGTGCGTCATGATTGGCATAATGAGACTACGTCCCGCGGCAGCTACTTTGATGACCAGGTTCTCGAAAGAAAGCGGATATGTCTCGGACACTCAATTCATTGTTTGACACGGAGTCTCCGTCGGGCCATTACCTAAGCTGCGACAGTCAAATTTGCCTCCTTCAGGTTCGTATATACCTAGCTGCTCTAATTGCACCATGTGGGACATCTCCGTAGCAAAAATAGAGCAAGGCTGTTGGCGTAGCGCACAAACCACCCTCGTATCTGGAGCGGTAGCCTTAGGCAGTCATTGACCGGCTAACCCGGGGGTAGTCGCCTTTAATGAATGAGTGTAAATATAGCACATTGATATCCATGAGTTGTATGGATCACGAGATGCTTCTGGGGGGAAACTAGCCACTCTACTATACGACATAGTGATCTCGGTTAGTAAACAAACTCATCTAGGGTCATTCTATATATATCATTGTGACATTTAATGGAATAAGTTGAGCTACAAGGTAGGTATATCATCTGCAAACATGTACACCTTAACTGTAGCTCATCGATATAAGCATCTCAAAGCGTTACGTGAGTGCATCTTCACATTTACACGCTTACCAATTCACGACAAAAGGTGGCAGACATATTCAACTTGACTCTGAGGTCTAACGCCAGTAAAAAGCCTTAGCCGTCATAACATGGAGTTACATACAGATTGCCTTATTCTGTACCACCCACGTGGCAAAGCGGATAGATGCCGTCCAATCCCAGATTCAGATCCTGGTTGTAAGTGTCCTCTCATTCCAACGTAGGTCAGGTGAAACCAATTAGCCACAAATGGGAAATAATCAGGAAGGGACGATCTCTACTGGAGCTGGTCGCCACATACTATGGACTGAGATGCAATGAGTATTAAGGCCGTTAGAAATACCGTTCTGTGGAACATGCGGTTTACGTCAATATCTGACCTGAGACGACTTCTTAGGGTCTGGTGGGTCAAGAAAAAAGCTTGAGTACAGGTCTAGTTGAGATCCTGTCTATTGGGTTTGGCCCCGACAGTTTGGAAATCCCACGATCCCGGGTCAGGTGGCTTATGAGGCCCATCGTCCGATTACGCTATTCTGCTCCGAATTCCAAACGCTGGGCATGTTCCCCTGACTTCCTTTGCCCACTCGAGTCGAGACATCTTCATCCCAGCCAGCTGTCGGTGGCTGAAAGCCAAGTTTGGTTCTTCCGGCTTGAAGGTATGGACCGTTTGCTTAAATCCGCCACTTCAGTACGCAGCAATAGCGTCAACGACAGTTATAAAGTTCATTACATAGACTAACGGTTCAAGGCTTGTCTGGATGTTACAGCCTGTGCCTGGACTTGTCCCTAGCGCCAGATCAGACAGGTGTGGGAGCTTGGATCGTGGTAAACGCAGGGCAGAAACGATGATAGTACCACCAAGTGGCTGAACTCAGGGTCAACTGCCCCGAAGCGTGCAATGATGTATGTGGAAATAATCTTCCGGAAACAAAAGCGACGTATGGAAGTGATTCCTCAGACAGTTTAACTTCGCGTTTCATCGAAGTTCCGAAGTCTAGTTCAGTCTTTTGCCAATCTTGGCACCCAATCGGATCTTTCGGACGAGTATTGAAGAAAGTTTATCAGTTTGCCATCATCTTTTCTAAGGCTCTGGGCGAGACCAATTAGTATAAGCCTTTGGGTAGTCTGTAGATCTGTCCCTTGGGTGTCTACCCCAGCTCAAAGCTCGGGTATCGTGTCTCAGATTGACAGCACGCATCTGTAATTAAATCTCACATAAGCTCTTTATGCAGGG
Source organism: Fusarium lateritium (assembly GCA_014898835.1). Classification (NCBI taxonomy): domain Eukaryota; kingdom Fungi; phylum Ascomycota; class Sordariomycetes; order Hypocreales; family Nectriaceae; genus Fusarium; species Fusarium lateritium. Next base: position 27,629 of record JAAVTZ010000143.1, read on the forward strand.
ACGCGCTGCTACTGCAAGGTCTAGCACCAAACAGAGATAACTAGGATTCTTGTGTGTGATCTAAATGTGGTGTCACCACACCCAGGAACATGTGGCGCTCAGGAATGCAACACATTCCAATGCATGCAGCTGTCACATAAGCCTTGGCTATATACTTTGGTAAGCCTTAGTCTTTCAAACAGGCATACCGACACCTAGGCCATTGACTAGCTGGGAGACAAATGCTCCATGGTTGCTCTGGACCCAACAGCTCGGGAATATGCGCCCTACACAATTGGCTTGATGCATATGAGGAGGGTAATTGTATGAATGAAGATCTTCAGCCACTGCCGCGGTGGCACAAACTGTTTCAGAACCATGGCGGCCGAATAAAAGGACAGCGCCCGTCCTGATGTTTCTTGCTCCCTTCTCTGACCTTTTCAACGTTTGGAAACACGTTCACGTCCACGATGGCGGCCATCAAGCCTCTCTTGATACTGGCCGCGTTCTGTCTGCTGTACCATGCAGCAGCTGCCCAGTCTCTCGCCTCAGTTCTTACAGACGCCCCAAAATGTGCTGTCGGTAGCATCATTCCATCGATACGACGACCGAAATTCGCTGACGAGTACACAGACCGACTGCTTGATCCACATAATGGCCGGTGATAACTTTGTTGGAAAGGACCAGAAACAAATATGTCACGACAAGGACTTTGCCAGCGCGATAGGTGATTGCCTGACGGCAAAGTGCACCATGAGACAGACAATGGGTACGATTTCGGAGTTGGGCTGCTATGGGTTAATAATAGTACTAATGCCTGGACTTCAGATTTTATCAAAATGTCTGCAGCCGTGTGCGGGATGGCTCCAACTAACAACCAAGCGGAATATCGAGCTATGAGCATCTCCATGGTTGCTCTCGCTATCATATTTTTCGCTTTACGAATAGCAGCCAAGATCGTGTTATCTCTTCCATGGGGATTGGATGATACATTGGCCGTTGTATCAGTTGTAAGTTTGATGCCTATTGATCGACAGCAGCTTTATGAGGCGTGTACTGATGGTGAACAGGTCTTCTTGATCCCATTCTTAGTCATCTTGCAAATCAGTACGTCTCAATCTGTTGATGTTCTTATTGGGAGTGTCATTGACATATTTGTCAATAGTGATTACATTTGGCCTTGGTCTTGATATGTGGTATCTCTCAGACTACCAGATTACATCGACCTTCAAGGTGAGTGATCAAGTGGTGTCTTCTCAACCTTGTCACCATTACATACTCAAAAGCTTGTCCCTGATGCTGTTTTAGTATTTCATCATTATCGAAATTCTCTACGTATGGACACTGGTAACCATCAAAGCATCTATCCTATATTTCTTTCTCCGCATTTTCCCCGACAACAAATTCAGAATCATAGTCAAATGCACCTTGGTTTTCAATTTCTTAATGGGGATAGCATTCTTCATCCTTGTCTTCTTTCAGACAAAGCCTTTGTCACTATTCTGGGAGGGCTGGCAAACGAAGCAGGCTCGCCTTGTCATGTCCGGTATAACCAATATTACCCTACCACACGCGGGACTGAACCTCCTTATGGATGTATGGATGCTTATTCTTCCGCTTTCACAACTGTGGGAGTTGGGAGTGAAGCTGAAGAAGAAACTCGGTGTTATAGGCATGTTTAGCGTTGGTATCTTGTAAGTGACACAAGACTCTTTGAATAGGCTCTTGTATAATACTAACGATGTCTACTAGCCTCACAATTGTCAGTGCGATTCGAGTCCACGAGCTGGTGGTATTTGCACGCTCTGCAGACTTGACAGTCATCAGTGCACAAAAAGCCATCGTCTGGTCGTTTATCGAGCTGTCTGTAGGCGTAATGGTCGCTTGCATGCCTCACACCCGCCACCTTGTTCGCCATTGTATGTGGCGTATAAAGGCAAAGAGAAGCGGCGAGATGGAACAACGCAATTCACGAGTCTTTGTTGATCGATCTCTAAGGCCTATCACGGTAGACGCTACAACACCTGGTCCTGAGCTGCACGACGAGGGTGGACTTCTAAAGGGAAGTTTAAGAACGCCGACGACGACGACAACGACGCAAGTAACGACGGATAGTAGGAACAATGGGTCAGTGAGTTTTGCGAGCGATGCAGAAACTCAGGTATAGATTCAACACATCTAGCATAGCGGGAGTTCAGGCGGGTTTTGACTAGAGAATACAAATTGTTAATATGTATGTACACTTAGAATAACCAGTGCGATCTACAGATGGGATCAATCCGGAAACAAGGGTGAGCAGGATCGATCAAACAAACAGGCATCGTAGATATAAATACGGTGTGGGCTTGTTCTCGGCGAATTTCTCTAGCTCCATCTGATAACATGGATTTGCGTCGAGGATCGTGATCTAAACACGCTACTAGAAACTACTGCACGCACATGCGCACCAGGAACAGATCCACTGTGGAGAAAGAAGAAGGCTGATCATCAATGTAATTGTGTCATTACTATATATTCATTTCATTTTTGTTGGTATCATCAAGTTCATTACGAGACATTTATCGGCAAGTGTAACCACCGTCGATGACAATGTCGGCACCAGTGGTGTATGTGCTGGCGTCAGAGACGAGGTAGACGTAGGCGCCCTTGAGCTCCTTGGCGTCACCGTTGCGGCCCATGGGGATCATGCTCCTCCAGAGCTCCTGGGTCTCGGCGTCGATGAAGTCGGAGAGACCAGTGTCAATGTAGCCGGGGGAGATGCTGTTGACACGGGCAAAGTCGCGCCACTCGTTGGCCAGAGATCGGGCCATGTGGATGCAGCCAGCCTTGGCGACGTTGTAAGAGGTCTGCTCCTGGGGGAAGTTGGCGATGTGGCCGGACATGGAGGCAGTGATGACGAAAGAACCGTGGCCCTGCTTCTTGAAGAGAGCACCGACGGCCTTGGCGCAGTAGGCGGTACCGTTGAGGTCGACCTGGATAACGTGGTCCCAGTCGGCGGCGGAGCCGTCAATGACACCAGCGTTGGCAGTAGCACCGGCGCTGAAGAGAAATATGTTAGCATGTGATACCATTGAGGGGAGATGGGATGAGGGAAGTATCTTACTTAGCGATGAAGGCATCAATCTTGCCAAAGTCACCGACAACCTCCTTGACGAAGCGCTCGACGTCGTCGTAGTCGGCGCTGTTGAGCTTGTAGGCCTTGGCCTTGATACCGTAGTCCTTGGTGAGCTCCTCGACGTTCTTCTCAGCGCCCTCCTTGCGGGAAGCGTAGGTGATGGCGACGTTAGCACCCATCTCGGCACAGCCGCGGGCAGCCTCGATACCCATGCCGCGGGGTCCGGAAGCGCCGGTGACGACGACAACCTTGCCCTTAAGGCTGAAGAGGTCGAGGAGACGGTTGGCCTGGGGGATTTGCTGAACCATTGTGAAGGTTTGTGTGTTGGTGTATTATGGTATAAAATCGAAGAGGAGGAACTCGAGGATCGACGGAGGGGTAAAATGTGCTTGTGATAATGAAGGAGGGGAAAAAAGAAAGATTGATCGCCAGGAGGAGAGTCTAGACTATTTGTACAATGGGCAATTGCTCCCTCGGACCATGGCGTGGCCGTTGAGCATAAAGCAGCGAGCCATCAAGCACCAGCTGTGGTGGGATGGATGGGTCCAGTGATGTCATGGAAGCAACGACATGCAATGCTGCTGAGCTAGAGAGGAAGAAACGAGGGGCATCGGCGATTGGGAGTGGAAAAGGCAGAGAAAAGGGCTCCACTGAATGAGGTGAATTGGGTGTAGAGGAGTCGATAACTCGAAGTTTCCAAGGACCAAAAGGTAGGGCGAGCTGCAAGCCCCTCCATAGCATCAGTTACCGACCGAACCGTAGTAACCGTGTTGGTCGCACAAGTCGAGACGCGTCGTGGGGTGAAGTGTTGAGTGAGTACATACTTGCTAGCAGTTTCGGTGGGACGCATGAACCATGTCGACAAGGAACCAACGTTTGAGAGATTGTCTCGCGTGTTGAAGACCAATTGGCTCTGCATCTCGTAGATTCAGACGTGGACATGCATACAGATACAGCTCAAGGCGGGGGAACATGGCATGGGTTGAATGGTTCGGCCGCCGACAGCCACAATATTCTCAGTCAAACTCTTACTGAGCGGTTACCAATCGATTACTGTAGTTTGCGATCGATTTGTTTACTTACTCGAGGCTTCAAATAAATGGAAACATTTCATCATTGAATCTTCAATCTTGTCAAATACCACCGAGAAAAATGCCCCGCGGTGGATAATTCGAGCGTCATTCTCCCATCTCAAGCTCCCTCTCTTCCTTGCTTAAGAGGACCAGACCCCGCAAAACGGCCGGGCTTCACCGCCCCCTGTAGAGGCCACCTTGTTGGATGGTTGCTGTGGTTGGCTGGATACCGCGGAAAAAGGGCCCGGTGAGTTAGGTCCAGGACGCGTCTACGTGTCTAGTCCGTGTCAAGGCGCATCAGACGATAAAGCTGTGCGCGGAGGTGCATTATCCCGGCCCGACAGGTTGCTACGGTACCTGATTACGTAGGATAGCTACCCTAGATGCCTGGAAAAACAATTGATGAGTTGAGATTTCACAATGCTTACTTAAAGGCTTGGTATGTTTAGTAGTTGCAACTAATCCTGAGTAATCCTTATCTTCCCATCAACAATTCATGACTCTATCTTGCTTGCAGCTGTACAAATGTTCATGTAATCATTTATCACACCTACATAAGACAAACCAAGACTCAAACGGGTAAGGATGCTACTGTACCTGTCAAAAGAGGGGTTGTCACCGAACGGTCAAGGCGCAAGGCGCAGGGCATTAATGAACACGCTTCTTGTTGAGAGGTCTCAATTGAGTGATGTTATTTACAGAAAGCCTAATGCTGAACCCTCGATATGCACTGCAATGCAGGGTACTGCGACAAAACTGTCGCCGCTTTAAATAAGGTATCGGAAATCCCGCTTCATCCTCAAAGCCTCGTCGGGGTTGTCCATGACCTCGACGGCCGCCGTGTGCGCAGCCACGTCCTGGCGCGTCTCCCAAGCATTGGCCTCGCCCCTTTCGAGCTTTTTGTTGAGGTCAATGAGCACCAGACGGAAGATGTAGCATCCAACCACCGTGACACCAAACATGGACAGCACAATTCCGTACGACTTGCGGTAGCCATTCTCCTTGAGGTCCCAGACGTAGGATCCAGCCACGTTTCCGAGCTGACTGAAGGCGTTGATCATGGCGATAGCCACGGCTCGCTTGGCGGGAGGTCGGGGGAAGGATGAGCTGATCCACGAGTAGAAGACGATGAAGCCGGCGTATGAGGCAGCTTGCAGGAAGAGCGCCAGGTATCGGGCGGCCACGTTCTCAGTAGCCATGCTGATGATGAAGCCAACGGTGCCAACGCCAATTGGTCCGACAATGTGCCAGAACTTCTCCTCAGTCCTATCGGAGTGCCAAGCATTGATGACTGAGACAATACAGGAGAACACCCACGGGGGAGCGCTCATGAGAAGAGTAGGAACGTAGCCGAAGCCGAGGGTCTGGGTCAAGCTGGGCTGTTTAATTTGTTAGCAAGGTGCACTTTGCAATTGACTTTAGATGCGCGACTTACGAAGAAAGCGTTGAACGAGAGACCAACGACGTAGGCAGTGAAGGTAAGCATCATGATGTAGATCTTGATGTCCTTGACAGCGAGCTTAAGACCGTAGAAGGCGCTCTCCTCTTGGGAGTCCTCATCGGCCTCACCGACATCCTCAATCATACGGAGTTGAGCAACCTGTCGCTCCTCCTCGGTGAAACCACGAGAGTTGTGAGGCAAGTCGGGAAGAATGAAGGCGGCCGAGATGGCAACGGCCATGGTGATAGAACCCTCAATCCAGAACAGCCATCGCCAGGCTGCATGACCCAGCACGCCTTGCATGTTTGACAAAACACCTGCACCGACAAGTGCGGAGAAGGCGTTGGAAATAAGGTTACCGCAGAACAGGATGGCGTTTCGCTTGGTCAACTCTCGGCGGGTGTACCACTTGGAGAGAATGAGAAGGGCACCGGGAAGGAAAGCAGCCTCGACGAATCCCAAGAAGAATCGGATGCAGACCATGCCGGCAAAGTTGTGGACGCTACCAGAGAGGGTCGAGATAAGACCCCAGAGGAGCATGGCAGCCGCAATGTAGAGCGAAGGACGTTGGATGCGGTTGATGAACATGTTGGAAGGGACCTGCATGAGAATGTATCCGACGTACAAGATACTCAAGCATGTCGCGTATTGGTTGTAGCTGAGGTTGAGGTCCTCCTCGAGGCCCTTGAGTCGCGCGGCGGCCATGTTGTTGCGATCAAGATAGTTCATGATGTAGATGAGCACGAACAGGGCGCATCGCGTGTCCAGCTTTCGCTTCATTCGCTTCTCAACGACGGCTCGGTGCACAGAGTCCATGGCGTAGGCGCCCGCTGCGCGCGACTCGGGGTGCGACTCGACGCTCAGCTTGGCCGAGGCGACATGGTCGTCTGGCTTTGCGACGGGGTCAGACATGATGTCTGTTCTGTAAAGTGTTGATTTGTGTTCGATTGGCGCGTTATCCTCTCTCGTCGGTTCGTTCTGTAGTTATTCTGCGAGACAGCACCGACCAGTCTCACTCATTAACAACGCCTGGAAGGGACACAGTCAGAAATTTCTCTTCTCAATCAGGCATCTCGTTCTTTTATGCGAGAATGAATTGACGATGGATGGATCAATGGCGAGAAGCAGAATTTAGGCTCAGGTTGACAGTCAACCTGTTATTACATCATCGAGCAGCCGTTGTGTCGTAGCGCGGAGAAGATGCGACCCCGAGAACATGGGGAATGGGGTTGGACAGGCGGACCCTTTGCCTGAATAGGCCACTATCGTGGATTAACCCAGAGCCGATGCTAAAGCCGAGAAGAGCAGCACTCATTTGCAAATTTGAGTGTCACGCTTCACGTGCAAGGGCCAATTAACGGCCCAGCTCAGGCGGTGTCCTTCATCCGCGGAGGCGTGTAGATCCTCTCCCGTTTCTCTCTCCAAAGCCGTAACGTTGGAGATTATGCGGAGACTCCGCAAAAGTGAGGGGAAGTAGAGGTTCACTGTCACCTTCAGTCCGTGCAAACCCCGGTATTTCTGCAAAAGGGCCGATTACTCGTCCATTTGCCGGCGGAGCAGCCGCTTAGAGGCGTGCCGCCTGACTCGCTTCGGGGGAGAAGAAAAAACAGAGACACTTTCGCACATTAGCTATAGGATAACCTCGACTTCAGAGAGCCATGAGGAATTTAAATAAAGCCAGACTACTAAGTAAGCACAGCAGGTGTTTGGCTTTCTCATGACACAGATTTCAACATAATTTGAATTTCTTATGGTGATGCAATTGCCAATTCATAATGTAGCAGTCTTTGCGACTGAGATAAAAAAGCCCAGATTTTTTTACTCCCCCTTAACCCGCTTTCCAGGCAGAAGGATAAAAAATCTTTTTTACCCGTGGGGAAAATACGTGGGGAGAAGGCCATGATTGGGGAAATTTGGAGTACTAACCGAGTCAAGTAATTTTTCCATCAAATTGAAACAAGTTAGAGTCCCCAACAATCCCCGGGGGTTGTCTTCCGACTGCCACACTATTACGGATGAGAATATATCCAATCCAACCCTCTGGAATTATGGAAATTACCGGCATTTAGGATGAAAAGCTTGTCCCCTGGCAGCAAGCGGCTCGTGATCTAAAACTACTGGGGTTTGGAGGTGTTGGCCCTGCCAAGCATCAAAATAATCGGCAGACGGAAGATAATTCTACGGCCTTGGCGCATATAGAATTGTTCCAGAAGAAGTCCAGAATGACCTGCAGACTTTGAATCTGTGAACTAGTTCCGCGGGAACAGACAGCTGACAGTTTGATCGACATGCATTGGACCATGTTTCATGCACTCGCCTATTCTTTCTGTGCGCCATCTCTAGAGAGATTGATTGTAGGAAATATGCAATGCCAATACTTTGAACAAAGTAAGCAAATGTCGTAAATTGGTTCATTCATAATGACAAGGCAACGCTGCGCTCATCAAGTTGTTCATCTAATCGCTAATGCTTCTATCATACCATTCATAATCCGAGACGTTGACGTCCCCGCAAAATAAAATTGCACATCTACTACTTTTCCAACCTTCCGGCTTCTGAAGTTTCATCCCTCGACTGCTTCAAAAAGGGAACCAGGGTCGTGCCGCCAGTCCCTGTCAACTCTTCCCCATTCTTTTTTGACGACGAGCTAGCCAGATTTTGGGGACCCGACTTGCTCCCTTGTCGAGAGGGCAGGATAATGTACCTCGTGACGATCTGAATATGCTTATTCCGGAAAAGGGTTAGGGCTTCTGTCGCGCTGGTGAATGCGCTTTGAAGGCGGTGTTGCTCTGGGGTACTGGGAGTCTGGAGAGCGAGTTCTCGGATGCTGCCCATGCGGGCAATGTGTGTGAGGAAACGTCGATGAGGACCGGGCATGTAATCCTTTACGATGTCGTGATAGCTTCTCTCGCCCTTTTTAGCAGTGTTGTTTCCGCTGGTGATATGCTCAACACCAAGGATGACATCGAAGAACTGAACGAGGGAGCTCTGGCCGTTGCTACCGCCACGAAGATGTCGCCATTCACCCTTGCCGTCGCCCTCATCGTAAAAGACACCTCTTGGTAGACCTGCGGCTTCCATGTTCTTGCTTCCGGCCAAGAAAGGTCGGATCTTGTAGTAAAAGGTCATAGGGTCGCACTTCTCATACATCCTTTCTAGAAGCTCGCCAACACCATCAATGCAAGTCTTGAGTTGCTCAAGAGCCGAGATGATAACATCGTAGTTTCTTGTCTTAACAGCATTGAGAGCCTCCATCATGCGAGGAATAATAGCACCAGCCCGAGCCTCCATGGCCACACTGATGAGTAAGAACCATGACTCTGACTCAGTTCCGGTAAAAGTATGTAGGGTATCGAGTTGGGTAAGGTCGGTAAAGTCATTGCCCGAACAGGAGAAGTTCCAAAGGTTGGCGGCGGCATATGTAAGCACAGCGGGAAGCTCGAGGTGCTTTGAGACTGCGAGGAAAGGTACGGTGATCTGTGGGGGTAGGATCTAGGAACCGGCAGTTAGTATCTGCATTGCAGTAAGCCCTATAATAAGCTTACTTGTTCAGGCTTCTCTCCACCCCAGACATAGGCATGGGTTAAGAAGGCTAGGATTGAATATGCTCTTCTCCATTCTGGCTCTGATCGAAGACGCTCTGTGGACAGCACGGGAAGCGTGTCAATAGCCCTTCTAATATCGTGATATCGGATCAAGGCAGGGAGGTGTTGAATGACAAGCTCCCAAGGCTCATAGTAAGAGTCGGGCAATTGTTTTAGCGGACTGTTTTCTGGGAGAAAAGCATTGCTTGACACGGCGTATTCTTTTAGCTCGGCGGTCAACTTGATCCGGGGTAGCTGATGAGTTACTGCGTGGGGCGACATTGTGAAGTATAATAGAGCAAAAACTGACGATGCTGGCAATACAAAGAACTTCAGCTGAGGGCTTGCTTGTAGAGAGAAAATTTGATGTAATCGATGAGACAAAACGTCAGTACACGAGTTTAAAATACAATTGTCCAATCCATGCGGATGACCTTGTCACATTCCCAGTTTTCAATATCCGTGTCTTCCGTATAACTCAGGTCCGTCCTCCGTCCTTCGGCCCCCGAAAACAAAGAATCCGAGCAAAGCGCTTCTTCCGTTCCGTCATCATGCGCCATTTCATAAATATTCCGTAGCCAATCGCCGTTTGGCGATTGATCAGAAATGGATAAATGACGTTGGCTATGCGGTTCTTGGCGGATCTCGGAGCACGGAACTTCGGATGTGAAGCCTCTTCCGCAGATCCGCACTGCGTTTTGCACCACCGGAAGCGGCCGAGATGGGGGCTCAAACGGAGCATAAAGTGATTTCACGATCCCTTACTCACCACGGATCATACGACTTCTGATATCAGCATCTTTCAGTCTTACAGCAGTCATATTATCACACACATTATATTGCAATTACAATGGAGTTGTCAGCATTTGTCGATCGTCTGCGAAGCGGTGCCTCGCCCAAGTTTCCCCATGATGCTAATTCGCTTGAGTTTGCCCGCCATCTGGACTCCCAAGACAAGCTAAGCCATCTTCGGGATGAATTTGTGCTCCCTACAAAGAAGTCGCTCAAGAAGAAGGCTTTGGACGGATCAATTCGTAAGTGACCACCGCCGATTACACCTTGTATGTTCATCGTGACTGATTCATTCTTTAGCCAATGGTGCAGCTCACAATGGTACAAACGGTACCAATGGCCACAGCAATGGTCACAGCAATGGCCAAAATGGAACAAGTGACGACTCTGAATGCATCTACTTTGTCGGAAACTCTCTCGGCGCTCAACCCAAAGCTGTCAGAGAATACCTGAATGCTCAACTCGAGACATGGGCATCCATTGGTGTCAATGGTCACTTCAGCACTCTGGGTAACTCACCATTGACGGCCTGGCAAGATCTTGCCGAGGACTGCGCCATCAAGTCTGCCGATATTGTCGGTGCATCCCCTCACGAGATTGTCATTATGAACACTTTGACAGCGAACCTTCACTTGCTGATGGCTAGTTTCTACAAGCCAAATGAGAAGCGCCACAAAGTCATTCTGGAGTGGAAGCCATTCCCTAGTGATCACTACGCCATTGAAAGCCAGGTTGTCTGGCACGGCCTGGATCCTGAGAAGAGCATGGTCAAGATTCACCCCAACGAGGACTACATAATCACGACGGATCTGATCCTATCCACTATTGATGAGCATGCGGAAGATACGGCTCTTCTCCTCCTTCCTGGTATCCAATACTACTCGGGCCAACTCTTCGACATCCCCCGAATCACAGCCTACGCCCAAGCTAAGGGCATTGTTGTCGGCTGGGATCTCGCACATGCTGCTGGAAACGTTGAGCTGAAATTACATGACTGGAACGTCGACTTTGCCTGCTGGTGCACATACAAGTACATCAACGCTGGACCAGGCTCTATCGCTGGTGCTTACGTCCATGAGCGACATGGCAAGGTGGAGTTTAAGGACGACTCAGGCAAGGCTACATACCGACCACGTCTGATGGGCTGGTACGGAGGCGATAAGAGCGTGCGTTTTAACATGGACAACAACTTCATTCCTACAGCTGGTGCCCAAGGTTACCAGGTTTCAAACCCTTCTGCCATCGATCTCGCCAGCTTGTCTGGTGCTCTATCAGTCTTCAACAAGACCACCATGCACGATCTGAGATCCAAAGCTCTTGTCTTGACTGCTTATTCCGAGTATCTTCTCGACCAGATCCTCTCTGAGTCTTCAGATGAGGAGCCTCTGTTCCGCGTCATCACACCGCGAGATCCCCTACAGCGAGGAACTCAACTGAGTGTGTTGCTAAGGGATGGACTTTTGGACAACGTCAGCGCGGCTCTAGAGGAGAACGCTGTGATCTGCGATAAGCGAAAGCCTGGTGTTATTCGAGTGGCTCCTGTGCCTCTCTACTCGAGATTTGAGGATGTTTGGAAGTTTATGCAGGTTTTGAGGAGCGCTTTGCCTAAATAAGATGAACATGGGGGATTAGACTGATATTTTGGATAATAATCATAATGAAAGCCTGAATCTATTTTTTCTAAGATACTGCAAAGCATCGCTTGTGAGTGGCGTTTGATTGAGTGAATGGTGTCCGCGACCGGTGGGCCTGACGTTGACACATACAACAACCGGCTGCTATCCAAAGTCGAATTACAACATCAAGAATCCCTCGCACTCAGAAATACAAGACAATTGGGTATCTCGGATCCAGCATTGCACAAGAGTGATATATCACATTGCTTTTCCCTCGCATTACGTCGTCTTACCACACGGCTAAAGATGGTACTTGAGCCCAGAGCCGAGGATACAGACAACATCTCATCTGCCCGCATGAGGCACGTAAATAATTATGCCGCGTCGGATATGGGTTTCTGATATCCAGGAACATATCCGCCGCCGAAATCTAACTCTCCGAACTTCCGCTTCCCGATGCTGTTGCAGCAAACAAGTCGCCGATTCGTCATATCATACACCATCACCCAAGAAATGAAGTCTTGTTGCTCTTATCTGACGTCTTTACAGATGATGGGTCAGATCTATACCACCACCCGCATCCAATAAAGCAAATAGATTCAAAGCCGACCCGGAATCCCCGTCAGCGCCCAGCGGTCCGCCCCAGTAACTCGGATCGGGGGTTTGCATCATTGATTCGCTTAAGCCTAGGAAAGCCGAATCGAGATCTCCAAACAATGGTGATCCGACATTTTGTAGTCCGTTGTGCTGTAGGAATGATCTGTCCAATGATTCCCGGCCCCTGTTTGACGCTGGGCTGGGTACTGAGTGACTTGCCTCCCTGCGGAAAGCTGGTGATAAGTCTATGCCGGCGTCGGATGGTATGAGTCCAAAGAGCTGGCTTGAGTTTTCTGTTCGCCGTTGACGTTCCGCCAGTTCACGCTTCTCGAGATACTCAAGAGCAGCGGCGAGGAGAGATTGTGCAATGAGCGAGTACTGTCCTGCGTGTGTATCGTGTTTTGAACAGTGATCCAGAGCGTGGATGGCCATGCGAGTGTATTTCTCGAGGACTCGGCCAAAACCACCTAGTAGGCCTATTCCTAGCACAAGAGAGCTTGCGAATAGCCAGGATCTGTGACGGGTTAGAATGAATGATTATAGATGATTGGGTTAAGAATACTCACACTAGAATGGGAACATGCCCGACAAGAACGCCCCTCTGAATCAAGTCCAGTATAGGATCAACCATAAGACTAGCTGCATCGATACAAGCATCGGCTAGCTTTGATTTTCCAGATGTCAAAGCAGATCGACCATTGGATGTCGCAGAAGTATCGGACAACCGTCGGCAGAGCTCGTACATAAGAAACGGTCGAGAAACAAGCATGACTGCGTAGTAGTATGTGGATAAAATCTGACAAGCACCGCTCGCTTGAGCTCTATCTTGTCCTTCTGGATTTGCAACTATGTCCTTGAGTTGCTTCAACCACCGTGACGACCAGTCTCGCAGCTGAAGCGATATGCCTTCGGTAAGTTGCAGTGAGATTTTTCGTCTTGAGTAAATCTCTGTGACTACTCCCTCAAGTACCAGAAATATCTGCACCGACGCATTGAGTAGATCAAGAGGTTCCTCGAGATTCTCATCTGGACTTTGATATGGCACGGTGCAATCGACGTCTGAAGTTGCTGGTGGTCGACCCATGGATGTACTTAGAAAGAGATCAACTACTCGCAGACTTTTCCATAGACGGTCTCTTTGTCTGTGTATATCGGGCCCGAAGCGTGCGTTGACTTCTGTTCTGTGAATGCCGATTGAGTAAGCTGCTCGCACAGCAGTGCCGAAGAATAGAAAAGCTCCGTTGATCTGACAGGAGCAAAGCATGTAAAGTGTAATCAGAGTGAACATCTGAATAGTGGTTACACTGAGATTACCGCTGAGGTTTGTATATGCCTTGTCTCGTGCATACTCAAAGTAATCCTGGGCTCGCTCTTCATTGTCAATCCTTGTTCCAATGGCAAGTACAAGAAGATTCACAACAGTAGTGGCATCGTCCTGTTTTGGGTCCATGCTTGCCCATAGCATAAGGTCTTCCTGAAGTCTCCGACTGTCGAACAGATCCACAAGACCAGTCGCAATCGACAAATAATTGGACACAGCTAGAGGGATATCCTCGGGGTGGACGTTTGGTACGCGGTTGTCACCCGGTATCCGACGAGATTGATGTGCCGCAGCGTTCTCAAGAACCGAGTAACGACTCGACTGCGGAGCAAAGGCATTCTGACCAACCTTTGTCGTAACAAGTTGTCGAACAGACTGAAAGAAAGACAGCGGTGCACAATCTCCCACAAAGATCAATTTCCCCTGTGCATCACACACCAATCTTGCCTCTCTCGGCACTTCGGTCTCATCCTCAGCATCAATTGCCTGAGGTTGAACCGACTCTCTTTGTCCTGTGACCGCGTCTGCGTTGACCGGTGTAGACGGACTCGTATGTCTTGTTGAATGTGCACGTCCATCACGTTCCGAAACCGGCGGGGACCGTAGAGAAGTTACAGATCCATGACCATTCCGACGCCGACGTTGAGGCGAGTAGTGACAATCGTGAGGCTTCTGTCGACGCGCACAGTAACTGCAGGGCAACTTGCCATCGCACTTTACTTTGCGAGCTTTGCATCCGTCGCAGGCATTGGCGATGCGGCTGCGGATGTAGCGCTCTGGTTCCGAAGATTGCATAGTCTAAGGGTGGTTGGTACTGGATGTTTCGGTGAGGAATTGTGCTACGGAACGGAAGCACTGTGGAGAGTTTGCCAAGTTAGACCAGCGGAAAAGAGCGGATGTACGGACATGGAAAATTGTTAGTGCACCGTCGGCCCGGCTTAAGCTTCCGAGGCGTTGGCACAGCAAAAGAATGTCTGTCCGTCGGTGAATAAATGCGTGTTTCGTATGTCGGATGATTTTTGAAAAATGATATAAAATGACTGAGCCAAGGAAGCAGTGATTAGTATGTTGCGAACAAGCCAATCGCGTTCTTTTTCTCCTTCATGTATGCATGCTCACTTCCGATAATGGATGCATGCGCTACGACCTCGGCCAGCACAGCAGTTGTTTTCGGTCACTTGATTTGAGGGCGCGTCCGATTAAATTGTGAGGTCTCGAATCAATGCAATTGAACTACCTAAACTGAGACAGATAATGGAAATAATATTCAGCGCCAGCTAGAATATCTGACGAGTTGAAAGCCAGATCTAATGAAGCCGCCAGCTGAGATGAAAACATTAGAGCATGCATTTACATAATTCTAAATAGCGTCCACTGTGGTTCACACCGGAAGTCTTGTTATTTTTTGTGAATCATTTGATACATACTCTAACACTAGGCAGTTTTGTTCCAAGTCCCCGTGCTCTAAATGCGCAATCTAAACCTGAGGACAGTAAGCAAATATCTGGATCCCCTCGTAATGCGCAGTTCAAATGTCCAGTCATCCCTCTAACCACACCTAAGCAGCGTTGATCTTCTGCTTCTTACTCCCGGACCCGCTGCCGTCGTTCTTGCGCTTGGTGCCAGTTTCAGTGTCCATGGAATCCTTCATGTCGGTTTCCGCGATTTCCATCTCCATTTCAAACAAGCCCAGAAAGTCGTCTCTCAACTGATCTGGCGCGCGTCTGAGATAATCTTCGATCTCACCAGGTCCATCGAATGACTTCATCATTCCACGACATCCCTGGACTAGAACAGGTATGCTCTCGATCCAGAACTCCTTGTCTTCCAGATGGCTGAGAATCAGCTTGGCCGCGAGCGAGAAGACATGGCCCAGGACAATCATGTCGTTCGAGTTGTATGCCATGTCGTTTCCTTGGACCTTGTGTTCAACTACCCAGGCGTATCGATTGAACGATTGATGCCAGGAGGTCTTGATCCACTCAAAAACACAAAGCTCGCGGATCTCGCCGGTCATCCACCCCGGTAGGTTAAGCTCTGTGGATAGCTGAGAAGCCCACTTTGTGCAACAGATCCTCTCGATGTTGTCGTGGTAGCTGTTATTTGTCTTTAGAATGTGGAACATGACCGGCGGCTTCTGTTGGCTGGTTCTGGTCAGGCTACCGATGGCCTGCAGCATGCTCTTGGGGTCGATCAGCCAGTTCAAGAGCAACCCCTTGGAGCAGTTGTCGTGAATGTTTACACTAGTCGGCATGGAATCCACGTCGGCTACAAGGATCTCCAGTTCGGATGAGTTCGCGTTCCATTTGGCTATGATCTTGTCTCGCGCACCAGTAATGTCTGAAGCACGGACACTGCCAACATTAAAACCAGCCACTGTGAATAGCCCAACAAGAATGCTAAAGGAAGTTAGCCGATCAAATAAACTACAGAATTTCGAGCATGGCTGCTTGAAGCCAGGATAAGGTTTGGATACTTACCATTGGATCCACGCATCGTCGACGTACACGACAAGTCGCTCCCTGTTTTGTTTGCAGTACTTGAAGGCCAACTCGAGGCATCGGGTAATGATAGGACTGTAGTAACCGAGGTAGCGGTAGTAACTGGATGGAAGAGCTGGTGCATTGACAGACTCGTCTTCGCGAGTCAGGTAGTAAAAGAGCTCGAGGCCACAATTGTTGTCCCCGTAAAGCATCGTGTCCACTTCGTCTAGCCCGCGTACAGTAGGACGTGTCTCAGCCTCATCGTTGTCCCTTTGCTGGTTTTGCCTGATTACGCGCCCAGATGGACTGATCGACTTCTTGACATTTTCAACAGTGCCAAAGATGAGCGGCTCGCGAGGATTGAGAAATGTGTTGTTGCGCCAATTGAAAGCGGTCAAAACACCCTTGCGGTGTTCGTCCATGTTCAAGGTTACCTGATTGTGTCCTGCTAGGATGCCGAATTCGCGGCCTTGGTCGAAAATCTTCTTCGATTGTACCTTTCCCATCTGTTCAACAGTGGTGGCAATCGGTAGCGTAGTCTCAAAACTGCATTCCTCGACAACGATTGTCGATGGAGGTTGGTACATTGCAGGGCAGGTTTTAGTACCATCTGGAAGAATCTGCTTGGTGCGCATAGTTCTGCAGATTTGCATGGTCGAGAAAATTGGTTGCACTACCAGACCCATTGCGCTTTTATTCCATCCAAGACAATTTCCAGCAGCTCTGAAGATATCAGGATGGACAATCCAAAGTCGAGACTTGCGGCCAGATTCTTCGTATATGTCCTTTAGCTTCATGAAGCTGGGGTTGGCGGACAAGTAGTGGTCAGTGAAAATACCCACGGTTATGCCTTCGTTGAACTGGTATGGATCATATTGCTCATGGTACAATCCTGGCACCTAGCCAAGCGATTGAAGGTCCACGTCAAGGTCAAGGCCATAAGCTTCCCACATCAGGGACAGAGGAGAGATGAGGTCTTTCGGTGAACTCAAGATGGGCGTGGCCGTGACCCAGATCAACTTGCGCCACTGCAAAATACTGAGCATCTGGCGATGTGTGTCCTTGAAGGTGTGCGCATCATCGACCACGACAAGTCCGAAACGGGCTTCTGCAAGTGGAGTGTTCTTCGTGCGACTGGACCAAGTAGAGCAAGTGGACAGAACCACAATCTTCCCATTCTAAGATGGTGTTAGATTCATAATTCCAATCGCGACTGATTGAACATACCTCTGGTTTAGCTGAGTTGGTAGCGGAACTAAATAGCAACTCCTCCAGCTCGCCTTGGGAAACCCCATGGGCAAAAAACACATAGACCTTCATGTTAGGAAACCCTTCGGTTATCATTTTGGCCGTTTGGGAAATCGTGCTGGCTTGCGTCAGGATAAGCGTTGGAAAAAACTCGACATTGGCAGTCCCTGGTAGTTTGGCCTGCTTCTCCAATTGGCGTTGATGGAGTATGATTGCGGCGAGGTAAGTGGTCGTTTTACCAGTTCCCATCTCGTTGGATAGGAAAGTATGTTTCCAGTCGCCAAAGGCTCTTTCGACAATGCTCGATGCGTCTGAAATGAATTAGCAAAGAACGATCTTGCGGCGTAGAATTCCACCAGCGCCCCTGTGAACAGCTACCCATAGAACCATAAGAGTTAGTATTCTGAAAACCACTTACCATCAACTTGGTATGGCTTTAGGGACTGTACGTCCTTGTCGTAGTAGAGTTTCAGATCCGGGTAGGGGGTAATACCATGCTTCTAGCATAGGTTGTTCAACCTTCGAGTCTGAGCGGGCTGGAGCGAGATCATGTCGTCTTCTACCATGAAATATTCGACTTGAGTCACCGTCTCGCGAGACTTGGCGAGAATGGCATCGAAATCAGGCTGGCCATGACGTCTCTTCAAGAAATCCAGCTCTGTTTGGAACTCGTCTGTGTACATACGAGGCATTTCGCTTCGACCAAATTGCTTGATGCGTTTGAAAATGGCTTCACGAGGGTGTCTTGTCACCGCTGACTCCACCAAGGCGGTATAAATGCCCACAGCATCAAGTCCTGCGATGGGTCTCAATGCATCTGGGTCTTCGGTAGCAGCCCCTTTGAGTCCGTTGGAGGAAGCCATTGTCACGAGTCGCTGTTGTTTGACGTATGAAGGAGCCGTTAAAAGTTGGATGAGTGAACAAGTCAAGTTGTAAGGCTGAAAGGACTTCTGACAGTCGTGCTTGATGAATCCTGAGCCGTGCTCACGGAATTCCACCAGGGCGCTGGTGAAATGATGACCCTGGGAAGTTTTGTGTTGGCCGAGTTCTTTTCAGATGGCAAGTCAAGTATATCTGTATGGTGATGGATGGGATTATGCCCCAAACCAGAATTCCAATAGCGCGCTATTGTAATTATGAGCCTGGGTCAGGGTTGAAGTTGGGGAGGTCCAGTCGTTTGACAGAATTCCACCGGCGCGGTGGTGGAATGATGACTCTGGGCAGTTTTACCTAGTTGAATGCTCTTGAGATGGCAAGTCGAACATGTCTGCTGATGGATGAGATAGTGCCCAAAACCAGAATTCCACCAGCGAGCTGGTGGGCCGATTTGATTTGCTGGGATTTCGATAGTGAGGCTCGATTTCAGAATTCCAATAGCGCGCTATTGGGCTGAGTATGAGGAGAGAAGGAAGAAGGAAGAAGGAAGTTGAAAAGGGGGAGGAGGAGTATATATACCTAAGGGCTAGAGTCACGTGAGCCTAGGGTAGTCACATCGTAGCTGGCATAGATTGCATAAAGTGAGGCCATCGTCATCGGGGTTGGAGGTGCCCAGTCATCCCGACTTGGTGTTGCGCTGTCACGTGCCCACAGCCAGCCCTTAGGTAGGTATGCCAAGTGGTCACAAAAAAACCAGCTTTCCATTTGTAGTTATCTTATCAATACTAATTTACTTTTACAACGACTGTTACAGTCACTTAGATATTTGGAGTACATATGGTTATCGTAGGTAAAATGTCTCGCTGCTCATAGGTAGGCTCAGGACCTTGGCGATCATGCAGTACTGAAGTCATCAGACGAATAAAAACGGTTTATGAGAAAGAGCGCATATGAGAAGAACTATAAAGAATTGAATTATGAATTAGGAGAGTCGGTAGATAATTAACTACAAATTTGCTCCGATCTACCTCGGATGCCGTCAACGCAACATCCTCTAACAACAACACCAGAGACTCATCGAGCCGTTATTAATCGATATTTTTGAACAAACAGAGCGACGTATATACCGCTAACACCAAACAGGTCAGACTGATAAGTTACAGCCAACGAGTGCCCCCCAGCTGATGAGTTACGTGCGACTCTTGTTCAAGTTTAGTCAGTACACAGCAGCCACTCCGTGAAGAGACGCCAGTCGATTGGTAGTTAGATATCACGATACCGCTCCTTTTTTTCTTTCGTTAACATTTAGGGTAGTTATCTGTATTCTTTCTTCCACTTGCCACTGCTATCTGATTCCCATTGTTGGCAAATCAGTTCACAGCTTGACAAACCTGCCTTATCAAGTTCATCACAACCGATCACAAGTTCATCCCATAGGTGAGTGATGACTGGTTCAACTTCTGTAGATATCGTCTGGATGAGTCTCGAGCGATTACGACTGTGGCAGAGGTAAAGCTGACTGAGCACGGTTTGGACAAGGTAGTAGGGACCTTGATGGCCTTTTCTGTGCCGCACTTCTATCGCCAAGGCGTCAGGGACCGAATCCTTACAGAAGTACTTCGTGCAAGATATGCATCGGACTTCTGTGGCAAGTTGGTTATCACGATGGCAATAATGAGGGTTGCCAGATCCCAAAACCTGTATTGTAATCACGACCGGCTTGCGAAGGCGCAAAACCGTTTCGAAAACCGCAACAACCCGCTCAATCGGGATCTTACTTGTGTCATAACCAACATATCAAAACAATCAGTCCTATCAGAAAAGATTGTGGGGGCGGCGAATCCTAAATGCGAGAAAGGCGAGAAGCGAGGTGTGTGTGCCCCAAAATGGAAGCTCCCTAACCCAGGAACCTTTGACAGGCTGGGGTAATCACCCCCCTAGCAGCCAACCGCATTGGGCATTTGAATTCAACTCTGGGTCAAAGCTGAATGATATGCATGCATGATAGGGGCCAATTGCTATGGGAGAATTGACAATGGTTATCTAGCCGATTGGAACGTGATATGGTGATTCCAGGTTGATGACACTCTGCATTACCAGGTGAATGAACTCAGAGCTCGGTAAGATCAGTAAAAGGAAGTTGAATATGTGAACAAGTGCACGATATTGGTTGAATTTGCGACGGATGTTTTGCAGTAGTATAGAGTAGCTGTCTGGTTATCATTTGTCGACCAAGTGGCAATCTCGCAATCTCGATACATCGTCCACATTGAGCGGTTGACCCCCGAATGTAACCATCGGGTTGCCACAAATAGCTATCGTGGAAAGCTCGTGCTGATCACCAACAAAGCCTCTGTTCTTGTTGACTTACCGAACTGTTGATGATAGATTTCAGAGCTAGCCTCCAGCAACACTGCAAAAGAGCTGTGCAGACACGAGGGAATCGAGGTGACCGTAGATTACTAAGACATATTAACCACTTATCAGGATCGAGTTAGCAATCTGACATCGATTTTAAGGTGTGCAGGGATTGTAGTACCCGGCTATCCGCCCGCGACACCAAAAGTAGGCGTTTGGTTCGCGTGGCAAAAGATTGATAACATCAACGGCAGCATCAATACCTGAGCCCAATTTTCGCCTCATCGTTGGTTATCGTTACCGAGAAACAACTTCACCCATGCGCCGTGGCAATCTGGGCTGATCTGCACTCCATACAGACAATTTTCGGTATCAGCGAGGTTGCAAGTGTCCTTCCAGAACCCTTCCAGCACACCTTCAGCGGACAATCATCCAGAGTTTGGGGACGTGATCGACAATGGCAAGGCCGATTTTACTGGGATGGGCAAAATGCATGCAACGATATCAGGGATACGGCTGGTTCCAGCGAGACCAACGATAGAGTGCAGGAAATTCAAGTTGATGGGGACTTCGCGACCCCCCATATCACAGCTGACTGATGGCATCACGATCGCTATGACTGACGCCTGCGGTGTCGCTGCTTCTTTGTGGGGCATGTGCTTTGAAATGGGATGTCTATATGACGACCAACAGCGAGCCCACGCGACAGCCTCGAAACGGAGTTGAACGGTAGATGTTGAAATGCAGAATTGGGTATAGCGGTGATCTCAGGCTTGACAAAAGTCCATATTGTGGCCTCTCAGGTGATTCTCAGTACATGGGGCCCTGGGATGAGGATAGACAGGGTAGCTCGTTCCAGACAACCAACCATGGTTACAGCACAGCAATGCGAGACCCTTTGGACCTTGGCATTTTTGGACCTCCTGCCTTGGGCCTGTCACCCTGTTTTAGAAACTCGGCACTGAACTACGGAATCAGGTCCCTGCCATTTCAAAGAATGCGGGGGAGGCGATAAATAATGCAGTACGTGGTAGGACCAAGCGGACGAAAATGGTCGGTTACATGCTGTGATAAGTAGTCAAGTCTTTATACTGTATGAATGATGTCGTGTAATTTTGGCACGCGCGATCGGCCCGTCAGCCGTGGTACAATAGTCACGACTAAAAATGATTAGGTTCGGCCGGGATTAACATCAAATCCCCAGTGGCTTGACTACCTACACCTTATCTCATTCCGCTGTGGGAACCAGCTGTTCCTAGATTCCGTCTTGGCTCCACGAACGTTGGAGATAGAAGAGACAAGGCCTCAAAAGGCCCTTCTCCAACGGAGCCAACAGCCAACCGAAGGGACGAGCAGTGCATCGTAGCCAACAGAGCCTAACAAAGGTCCCGTAAATGTCGCCAAGCGCAACAAAGGTTCCCCGAACGACTGGCCTGTAGCGTCGCGCGTGTGGTCTGACCATTCCCGAACAGGGCCTGTTGTTCCGTGCGGAGGCCAGACGAATCGGGTATAGCGTGAGTCGAGCTCTGATAGCTGTTTGAGAATGAGATAGAGTAAGTGACTTGACTACACTGCGTTATCGGAACGTGTCAGGAGACTTTTGCTGGAGATGAGCATTCTAGACGGTTTTGTTTCGGGGGTACAACGCACAACGGCGATACCGCCCGAGCATGGGAGATCAATGCCAGAGTCATCTACACACTCAAGGTCTGGCGAGAAGATCGCGAGGCAAAAGATGAACTGGACTTGATACTTTCCCACCATTCACGGTCTATCTATGCAAAGCAACCCTTCCTCTGCTCTCTAGCCTCTACCCGTCGATAATCTAAAGCTCCCCTGTCACTATCAACATGTGGCGCATCGCCCGTTTCCTCGGTGCCACCCGCTTTATCTGGGGGTGGAGCCATCTGCCCCAGTCACACCAGACCCAGGGCAGACCAGATCAGCTCCTGGGGCTGGGATACACAAAAGTTCAGAGCCGATGGTAGTCCCATTTTGGCAGCTGTAAAGCGACCCTCTCGTCTCATTCGTCCACTACCGTCCTAGACACAGATAAGGTCGCCAATCTAGTCTGGAACCTCTGGTAACCCCGTCAGTGGCGGGCCCCGATATGCGGCCTCTATTTGGCAATCCATCTTGCTGGGTCAAACACAACCAAAAGATCGTTTGTCTCTTTCTCTTCTCGGACGGGCAAAAAAAGGTCCCCTAGTAACTGGGATCGTTTGTTCAGTGCTTCCAACGTCGCATGTGCAGGGAGGTAAAGCCGCTTACTGAAATGGGGAGTTGTTCCAAAAGTGCCACCAGTATCTGGGACATGTACAACGGACGCATCTCGCCACGAGACAGAGATAAATAGACACTCATGCCCAGCCTCAGATGCCGAGCTTTCGATTGATCAGTCGTACCAGTTCTCAAGCCTTCTTGATACCCCGTCTCACCTTCTTGGGACTCTCGAACTGCCCAACATGGTCGCCGAAACCGTCGTCCCGGACCGCGTCCCTGCGGATAGCCTTCAGCCTGGCTACGATGAGAAGGAGCCTCATAACATTGATATGGACCTCAAGTCTGAGGCCGATAGCGAGGATGACCGCATCACCGACCTATTCTCCAGCTTCCCAGCTGCCAAGGGTGTCGAGTATGAGCCTAGCCCACTGACCTTCCGTGCTGTGGTCGTTGGTATCATTCTTGGCTCGCTCGTCAACGCTTCCAACGTCTACCTCGGTATGTATAGTATCAAGAACCCCAACGGCCTCTACTAACAACCACAAACAGGTCTCAAGACTGGTTTCACCTTCCCCGCTACTATGTTCGGTGCTATCTTCGGTTATGGTTTCATCCTCATGTTGACCAAGGCCCTACCCAACGTCCCTCTTCTCGGTGGCAAGTTTGGCCCCCAAGAGAACTCCATCGTCCAGGCCGCTGCCACTGGTGCTGGTGGTATGTCCGGTGTCTTCGTCGCCGGTCTCCCCGCCATGTATCGACTGGACCTCTTGTCGGACGACCCTAGGGACGATTTCGGTCGCATTCTCACCATCACCCTCGTCTGTGCCTTCTTCGGTCTCTTCGCCGCCGTCCCTCTCCGACGATTCTTCATCATCAACGTCGCCCGCGAGCTGAACCTTGTGTTCCCTACCCCTACCGCTACTGCCATGACCATTCGATCTATGCACGCCGTAGGCTCTGGCGCTAACGATGCCATGAAGAAGATTAAGGCTCTGGGCATCGCTTTCATCGTTGCTCTTCTCATCATCTGCGTCGGACAGTATGCCGATGGTATCCTCCACAACTGGCACATCTTTACCTGGTAAGCTTGTTTATGCACTTACAACGGGAGTAAATGGCTAACAGAAAATTACAGGTTCTACGTCTGGGGTGGCTACAAGACCGTCGGTCTCCTTGGTATTGAGTCGTGGGGTTGGTACGTCCAGCTGACTCCCGCCTTCTTCGGCTCTGGTATCCTCGTCGGTCTCAACGCCGCCATCTCTTGGTGGGGAGGTACCGTTGTTGCTTGGGCCCTCATCGGCCCTCTCCTCGTCCACTACGGCGAGTGTATTGGTATCGCGACTGGAGAAGGCAAGTGGGAGGGTCTTACACGATTCAGCCTTATGACTGGAGTCGACCAGCCCGGCTACGTTGCCTCCCCTCGATACTGGATGCTGTGGCCTGGTGTCATGGTCCTCATGGTCTACAGTCTGATTGAGTTCTTCCTCCATGGAAAGGTCGTCTGGGATGGTGTCAAGTTTGCTTTCCGAGAGTCCGCTCGCTCTATCAACAACAGACTTCAGGCTCGTGGCCACCACAACGCTTTCTTTGCCAAACAGGCAGCCAAGGCTGAGAACTCTGGAGGCGTCGAAGACTTCGCCCTCCCCGAGCAACAGGTTCCTACCTGGGTCTGGGTCAGTGGAACTCTGGGTGCTGTCATTCTGGCTTGCATTGTCACTGAGGTTCAGTTCCACATGAACGCTGGTCTGGCTATCCTCGCTTGTATTCTGGGTGTTGTTTTCGCTTTCATGTCCATCTACGGCGGTGCTGTCACCGACTGTGCTCCTCTTACTGCCTCTGCCAAGGCTTCTCAGCTTGTCTATGGTGGTATCACCAAGGGTCACTTTGACATCAAGGCCGCTCAGCGAATCAACCTGATCGCTGGTAACATTGCCTCCGGAACTGCCGACGTTTCCAACTCTCTTGTCAGCGACTTCCGAGTTGGTTTCCTCCTCAAGACTCCCCCCAAGCTGCAGTTCTACGCTCAGGCCATGGGTACTCTTGTCTCCGTCTTCTTGGCTCCCGGTATCTTTGTCCTGTTTATGGCCGCTTATCCTTGTGTTTTCAAGCCTAGCGACGATCCCGCTGATATCTGCCCCTTCGCTGCTCCCTCCGTTGCTGCCTGGGAGGCCGTCGCTACCGCTGTCACTATGCCCAGCATTCCCATTCCCAAGTCTTCGGCTTACTTCTCCATTGCCATGGGCATCCTCTGTGCTGTCCAGGCTATTGCTAAGCACTTCTGGCTCGTCGGTGAGCGAGAGAAGTACCGAGAGTGGCTCCCTAACTGGATGTCCGTCGGTGTTGCTTGGGTTCTGGGCCCCGACTCCGGATACGCCAACGCCATCCTCTTTGGCTCTATCACAGCCTGGTGGTGGAGGAAGTATTTCCCCAACAACTTTACAATGTACGGCTTTGCTATGGCAGCTGGACTTATTGCTGGAGAAGGATTTGGTGGTGTCATCAACGCCGCCCTTGAACTTGGCAAAGTTAGTGGAACCTTCAAGGGTTCTGTGATTGCTCTGCCTGGCGAGGAGTGGTAAAGACGGGATAATTTTCTATTGCCACAAGAGGAGACCACGTGTGGACCTGCTTGAGCTACATTGTGGTAAACTCGTCGTTATGTTGTAGCTCTAGTCCCTGTAACTACTTATCCAAGAACCAAATATAATATCGTTTGCAAACATTATTTAAAGTTTTAGTCCATGGGTCTATGAAACACAGAATGCGATATTGTAGGTGGGAAAATATGTACTTTGTTATCAAATGAACAGCTTGGATTGGGGAGCACAAGGTACTTAATGAGGTTTCCATCGGCCTGTTCGGATGCCTGTTTGTCATCAGGGTCAATGAACTCAATATCCTGCAGGTCGAGGTCGCTCGGCTTGAAGTTCTTGATCATGCGCTCACTGCCAGAGCCTCCCGCCTACTTCATGGAAGGTGGCTCTGCCCTTCTCTTGATGCAGAAGCCGGCTCTCTACGATACTTGTAGACAAAGTGTCTTTCGTTCTCGGTCATCGCGCGGCTAGACCAGGTAGGATAGCTAGAAATAATGACGGCCTTACCATTCTAATTCCGATGTTAGTTAAAGAATCATCAGCGAGCTTGTGAACATACCTCTGGATCGTTTGAGCTATTAGACAATTGTTTTAGCAATCTCACGAAATTCTCGTTAGAGAGCACCTTGGCTGACTTGTCCGAAAATTCACCATGCGTGCCGTAATACACGTAGAGATCCAGGTCTGGGTTGTTTTCCTTGGCCTTCTTCCACGTTTGGTAGACGGAGTTGACCGGATTGAGTACAAGGCTGGGCCAAAACTTGACATCGGATTCCTTCTTGTCTTGCATATCGCGTTTGTAGCACTGCTCCAACTGGGCGCTGGAGCATCACGATAGCCGCAAAAAAGGTCTTCGTCTTTCCATTTCCCATCTCGTTCGATAAGAAAGTATGCCTCAAGTCGCTGAAGGCTCTGTCGACAATGCTTGCGGAGTCTAGAATATATTAGCAAATTGGATACCCAATGCTTAACTCTATCAGCGCGCCTGAGAATTGCTTCTTGCGAAAGCACGAGTGTTGATGCATAGGTGAACACTTACCGTCATTTGGTGAGGCAACAGGGGTTGTGCATCCCGATCAGGATAGAGCCTCAGATCCGGCCAAAGCGCAATACCATGGCGCTCGCACAGTTGGTTCAGGTCGTAATTCTGTTGTGGCTGGAGAGAAGACATGAAATGCTCCAGTGCATACTGCTCGCGACTCATTTTGATCATTTCATCAAGTTCAAGTTTGTCTGGGTTTTTTTTGGAGCAAACGGAACACAACATCAGACTCTTATTGTTGTCTGATGAAATCGTTGATGTCGGTTTCCGGAACAAAATACTCGACTTGAGTTACAGTTTCACGGGACCTGGCGAGGATCGCGTCAAAGTCTGGTTGCTCATGGCGATGCTTTAGAAACTCAAGCTCTCCCTTGAAGTCGTCTTCAGTCACCAGAGACATGTCGTCTGCCTCAATGTCCTGGAGGCGTCGAGAGATTGCACGCCTAGGACATGTGGTGGTGACAGACTCGACCAATGACGCACTGATGTCCATAGTGTCGAGTCCTTCAATGGCCGGCAGATCATCGGGGTTTGGCGGAATGTCCTCGTCCATCACAGGAGGGCGTCCCAATTGCCTCTCTTTCTCCCGGTACTCCCGTCGATACTGTGCATTTTTGTCCAGTTGTGACCTCTCGACGATTGCCCCGCCTAATAGGCTTAGTCACCCAGACCGAACGTGTGCAGCTGAGGTCTTATCGACACCCTCTGGTTCAGCCTGGTTTGGATCTGCGTTTGGGTCGATGTATTCTGGAAACTGGGTGGTCACATTGGCCGGCTGACGCCCAATCCAGGCCGTGCCTTAGGTTCGTCGATGGATCAAGTGATAGAACAACAAGATGGCCAGGTAGAAGTCCTCCATTGAGAACCGGCCTGCGACCTGAGCCCCGATGCCACCACCAATGTTTTCGGGGGTGGGAAAGCGATGATGGTACTGGGCTTCATCACTGGAGTAGACACGATCCCGATCCCAATCTTGGGGAGCAAACAGCAAAATCTGAACTGTATGCACAAGAGCAAAGGCCGAAGGGGAAATTGTTTGGTCATTCAATTTAGCATCGCCTTTTCCCATGGAAACGTGCTTGTTCAGAACCGGAATGAACGTTGGTTTGGTGCAAAGCTGAGCGACTTTGTCAACGAATTCGGCAATGCCGCCTTTGTAGGTGTTCAAAAGATCAATGGGGTTGGGTTTCGCAGCCTTCTTTTCTTGTACTTCTCTGTGCGGGTGCTGATCGAAGCTCTAACATCTTCGTAGGTTTCCGTGATCCAGTTTTGGAACTCAAGATCAGTTCCAACAGCCTGGTCATTGGTCTTCTAAACCATTGAGCAAGTCGGTGGAACCTTCAGGGGATCGGTGATTGCTCTACCTGGCGAGGAGTGGTAAATACTCTATAATTGTCTAGTTAATGTGTTATGAAAGCCTGGTAGGAAGGGATGGCTGAGTAGGACAACGCCGACAAGTAACCACTCACGCAGTATCAACCGCTTGAACTTTCTTGGAAGCCAAGTAACTAGCCTGCTGTTGTTTGAATATACCCATTCTACCAATAAGTCTGATGTCTACGCTTTTTCTCTGAAGTTTTGATGTATGTTTCGTTGATGGACGGTGTTGTGGCGGCCTTGTTCGAGAGCGGTACAGCATGTGGAAGAAACTCGGCCAGTCTGGTAGAGACGCAACCAATCTCGTACCAAATGCTATATTCCCCAATATAGGAATGCACAAAGCGCTAATTGTCAGTCATTCTTAGACCTTACCAGTGCCGTTAACTCTTCAAGTTAAATCAAGTGGCCATGGCTCCTCTGACTAAATGATGTTGGAAGGGGAGGAGACCATGCCGAGAATGCCTCGACGAGACTATCCAGCAATCAGAGTAGCTTCCTTCTTGCTTATAGGTCACAAATCATATCGAACTCGATACTTACAATTCATATGTACGTCTTTTCCATCGGCTGTTCTCGTGCTCTTGATAGCTCTGGTGCTGCGTGAGCACCAAACTCTGAGGCCTAAGTGGACGTAGCGGTAGGTACTGTCTGCTAGCCTACCCTCATCAAGATTTACATTAGTTAGCAAATAAGCGTCCAAAGACCTGTTTATAGTCTTGCGGTCTTAATTTCCTACTAAAATGCGGAGTGTCGTTGCGAGCAGTCATGTCCATAGTATGACTCCATTTACACGTCTGAATAACCTCATCTACGCCATCCCGGAAGCACCCGTCTCACGACCCAATCAAAACTTGTGGAGTGATCAAAAGAGGGGCGGTGAGCAAAATAGGACACTCATGTTGACCGAACTAACTTTAAGCTTAAGCGTGGATGGATGTTGTAGTCTCGTCTTGAACAAACAACATTGTAACGTAAAAACGTTTAGAGAATGAGTTTGTTTCTAGTCATAACTCTGCAAGATAGAAGTTAACTTCAATTGTTAATCAGAAAGATGTTACAATTTCTCCTAACACTGCGCTTTATCTAACCACTATTTACTACCTCTGTGTAGATAGAGTCTTTGATCCTACAACGACTTTATACCGACGCCCAAGAACACCGCATCCTTGCACCGCTCCAGGTACTGCCTCACATCGTCTTCAGTGTGCCAAGCGTCATTATACGCAGCACTCAAGCACAACTCGCCACGAGATGTTCCAAGAAACAAACCCAACCCGTTTCCAAGTTCCTCGCCAGTCACCCAAGGATCTCGAGTGCTAATAGCCCCAGTCTCCGGCGCCACGATAGCATCGGTACGTCCCATACTCGAGATTGATACAGAAGGGTATGCTGGCGGGGGAGGCACAGGTAACGGCCGTGGAGAAGCGGGCAGTGTGGGCTTGCCCTGTGAGAACATCACAGGTGCAAGGATATAAAATTCCTTGTCTTTTTTGACAGTGAGATAAAAGTCTTTAATCGTTTCGAGAATTGAGAGAAACTCATTTCTGCGAGCCTGTGGGTCCATTTCTGTTCCGCTGGGGTGCAAGTCCATATCAACTACAAGACTCTCACCGGTAACAGAATGATAGACACCGGCCGGGTGCTGAGTGGTGTTGTATGGCTCAGCGCAGCTTGAACGCTCATTCCGTAGGATGTAGTTGATGTATCGAACTCGCTTGGTCTCTGAAGGCCTCTCCTGGAGATCTCGCACCACCATAGCGGCTGCAGCATGAAAGGCATGTGTTGGAGTAGCTCCAACGGCCTTGCAAGCAGGCAGCAGTTGGTGTGTTTCCTCTTGAGTAAGAGTAAGTGCCAAGCGCTGATGACGACCTGGCGCTACAGCACCTTTTCGAAAAGGAAGTGCAAGAACTTCAACGCTAGAGTCGGAAGCCACCGCGGCCTTTTGAGTAGCCATTTGTTCCAGCCTGTCCAGTTGATCTTGGGCTAGCTCGTCTGGAATTTTGGCAGCGACTCGATAAGCAGGACTCAGGTTTGAAGTCTCACTGCCGTCCAAGGCTGGAGGCTCATAGCTATCGCCCTTCTCATAAGCTTCGGTGGCGAGAGCGACGAAGTTATTGAGCATGATGAGCGTTCCAATGCCATCAATAACGTCGTGAGGAGATCGAAAGACAAGATCCCGACGTACAGTCGAAGACCCGACATCTCCGCCTTCGGAAGGAAGGTCCAGAACAAACATGGTAGGGACTTTAGGAGCTGGAGGGTCTGAGTTGGCCCACTCATTGCCAGTCTGGCCATTGGAGATATGGACAAGAGTCTTCTCAACCCAGGCGCTCCTATCCGCTTCTCCTTGTAGCTCTCGGTAGGTCTTGTTCCATTCGTTGGTTTCGACGTTCTGAGTTACCTCAGACGCTATAGTGGGGTGGGCATATCTCAGAGCAAGCCATGCCTTTTCAAGGGCTTTGTCAACCTCGAGCTGGGCATTCTCTGGGGATAGGCCCTTGGTGTTCTTGATAGAAAGTGAGAGATGTCCCGTCATGCCGAAAAACATCCGGCCACTTCCTTCGTACAGAACTATCATGGTCGAATAGAACTCCTCGATTTCGTCGATGTGGCGCTGCCACACTCCAGGACTGGTCTGACGCCAGGTATAGTTTCGAGGAGCAGCCATTCTTACTGATGGGATAAAAGAGGGTAGCTTTAAAGAATCGTTTCAATGTTGAAAGAGTAGCATGAGCAAAAATTGAGATGGGAAAAGCGAATGGGGCCATGAAGGTATAGGTAATTTATTGATGGTTGACGTAGAGATGGTTCCACGCCACTTGCGGAGTCTCGGACCGACTTACCGGCCATTCACTTGAATGAGACTGGCTAACCTCACGACTGTCTGGTGAAAGTCGAGATATCCAGGCGCAGCCGTGTATAGAACATACGTAATACTCATTTTGGATGGCGGTTGCTCTTCGGATAGCGGTTACTCTTCGGAAACATCGGCTGGGGTTCCGAGGGCCACTCTTTGGTCGTTTGCCAGCTGAAGCGTGCGTTGGCGATTCCACAAGTTGATGAGGCAAACGTTGTCGAGCCCAACGCAGAAATGGCTTCCTCCGTAGGCGAAATGGCTAGTTAACATATGTATGTAAAACTGAGGAAACTTGACTATTTAAGATAAATTTCTACTTTCTGTAGGATTTCAGGATACAGAAATATTTGATCAAACAGCTGAAATGGAAAGGTCCAAAGTACAAACCTTTCCTCAGCAAGTATCCATCAACAGAAAAAGCGGACTGTTATAGTACTAAACAAGGATATTTCTAACACAAACACGCTATCCCAACTAAGTACTTAAGCAAGCACGCTTATTCTAACCAAGTTGCTTAATTGAGTAGTTAAACAAGCCAACTTCCAGATAATATCCGACCTTTATCCTTGTTCCCATGCCTGACCGCAAAAGCCATCGCATGCACCCAAAGCCAAGCCGTCATTCTCCGAACGACCATTGTCGTTGTTAGTACTGATCCGTAAATCTTAATTTGCACGTAAAGCTTTATCCATTCAGCGAAGGCACGGACAAAGAAGGTTCTACAGTGCAGCCTTGATCATTTTGACGCCTAGCTGCTTGTTTCTCTCCTCATACCCTGCAGAGTCATTGACATGCGGGAAAGGTACGTCCGGAACATCCTTGCCCAGGAACCGGCACAACGGCTCCCATCCGTCCGTGATCTTGAAGTCCAGAAGCTGTTCGCGCGGTACAGTTTCCCTGACGTATCGGTTGTGTCGGACATAAAATGCTCTACCACGTCGTTGGGAGACGGTGACCTTGTCCAGCCCTGATGCATTTTGAAGCATGGTAGAGCGCTGGTGTATCCAGATAAATTCGATAACTTGATAGTAAAAGCTCGTCTTATGGGATTGGTTGGAGGTTCCACCATATTCAAAATGCTATTGTACCACGTTTCGATATCGCGCTCGATGAGAATGACTCGGGCGCCTGGATATTCAGGAATCAAGGATTCGGCGAAGAAGGCGCCTATATCCGATACCGCATCATATTCTCCAAAGACTTCATCCCACTTTTCGTGGGAGAATGGCGTTCCTCGATAGCTTGGGAGGTTTGGAAATGTCGCCTCGCAGGCTCTGTCGAAGATGGGCCATTGCCACTGAAGCCTTTCTTCTCCACGTCTTCCATGTTCAAACTTAAGATAATTATTGCTAGGAGATCTGCCAAGAACGATTGACCGCCATATCATTTTTATACGTAAGCATGGACACTGTCTGGGTGGCTGAGAAATTAATCCCTCACGCCCTGATAACCTGGATGTCTCAGAATAATCCGAACTCAGAGCCTCAGACCTTATTGAAGGCTCATACATATTTTACTCATATGTTGAATCGTCTGTTGAATTGAGAGTATTTAATTAAGATGGAGATGTAACCGCATAGCGAGCAACCGTCACCTCCTTTTATGGCAAAAGGCCACTGTCCATCGCTAATTTGCCTGCCTGGAACTATTATGTTAAAAAGGTGAAATGAAAATGAATTAAGAATATATTTTAAATGTATTCAAACCTAGAATTTTATATTGTCAATGAAATCCTGACAATTTCCTTATGCTTACCCCTCGCTTATTTAAAAGTGGAATTTTATTATCACCCAAAATTCAGTTCTTTCCTAAATCTCACGTTCTGATTATTCTGCCTGAAACCTCAATCAATAATTCCGCATAGCTATGGACTCTGAATCCTTTGCGTACTCAGCCATCCCGCCTGGACGGAACTTTCGCCTGCTTAAGATACTTCCAGGCTTACCTGAAGATGGTTTAGCATGCGAGCTCTTCGTTTCCGATCTGGACAACGCGACGGCATACACCGCTCTGTCTTATGTGTGGGGAAATCCGGACAAGAATGCAGACGTGGAACTGTCTGGGCATGCTTGCAAGATCACGCAAAGTCTCTCCGAGGGGCTCCGTCGTCTTCGGAAGACCGATGAGGCGCAGATCGTCTGGGCTGACGCCATCTGTATCAATCAGAATGATAATGATGAAAAGGGCCACCAAGTCGATTTGATGGGTGCTATCTACGACAACGCTCATCATGTACTCGTATGGCTGGGTCCTGATCTTACGGCATCCTCAGTTGAGGCATTTCGTTGCTTACAGACGATCAACTACAAGATAAGCACCAAGACGCACAAAGAGTACTTTACCCCGACTGAGGAAGAAATGCCCATCCACCCGGTTTCAATGAAATCTGCATCCTCCCCAGAGCCGATTCAGATGTCAAAGCTCGTCGGAAGACGATCGGTTTATTCTTTTGTACTGGGCACAAACGGAAAAGATTGTGTTGGGAGACTATTTGATCTTTCTTGGTTTTCTCGCGTCTGGGTCCTTCAAGAAGTCGGTCTTGCAAGTTCAGCAACAGCCTTTTGGGGTGATGGAAGTATTGACTTTAGCGAGATCGCTTCCTTCATCTGGAATGTTTATTACCACGAGGAACTCAGACATGCCTTGGGACCTGAGATCTCTGAAAAGCTCGGTGGAGCTCCTCTGTATGCCGTCTGGAATGTTTGGTCTACTTACGACAAGATAGATTCCTGGGTGCATAGAACGCCCCTGTTGAGGGGTTGTGCGGAGTTGATTGCTGGCCAGTGCAACATTGACTTCGTGCTTGTTCTGGAAGCCTCGCGATACTTCAACGCTACCAACAAACTGGACCATGTATATGCTTTTCTTGGTCACCCGAAAGCTAGGAATCCTATCACGAAAACTCCATGGCTACAGGCCAACTATTCGCTGGATCTCACGGAGCAACACCGACTGTTGGCCGCTAGTCTATGTCAAGACTCGTTGAATCTTCTGGTCCAAGCTCACCAGACAGAGGAAAGTCTGACACTTGGATCCGAGTATCCAACTTGGGTGCCTAAATGGAACAAAAAAACGTCAGGCCATGCGGACGCCTTTTGGGAAGCGTGGGATGCTAGTTTACGAAAGGCGGAGCGAAAGCCCTTCAAAGCCCAAGTTGACGGGAAGAAACTCACAGTGTCTGGAATAATCATCGGCAAGGTTGACCAATTCACAAGAACCATGACGGCGTCAGATTTTGATGACCCAGAAAGTTTCGGCGGACAACTCGTCGACGTATGTTGGGACTTGGCAAAACAGAAACCGCACCCGTATCTGCCAACCGAGGCACTCGAGGCTTTTGCGTCGACACTTGCTTGCCATTACGAGATTAAAGGAAACCAACCTCTTGACGGCCGCGAACGAGTAGTTGAGCAGTTGGCTGGGTTCTGCATGCGTTTGAACGTTGCCTTTTATCAAGCCAACTTGGTGCCAAAGAACGGCTTCTGGGACTTGAACACTATGTTAGAAGTTGGCCGGTCATTCACTCCTAAATTCAAGTCGCATGTTGTTAACAGGCGCTTTTTCAATACCGTTGATGGGTATTGGGGAATGGGACCCTCGGCCATGCAAACTGGGGATGTCTGTGCTGTATTGCTTGGCGCTGATGTTCCGTTTGTATTGAGGCCCAAACAAGACACAGGAGAATACCAGTTGGTTGGGGAATGCTATATGTATAAGTTCATGGATGGGCAAGCAGTTATGGCGGGTCGAGCTGGCGAGCCGGGCTATGACGAGAAGGATTTCGTCCTTTCTTGAGATATATGTCATTAACACCTGTGCGTTGCTTGTAATTCAAAGGGCTATTATCAAAATCACTCTTTTCTATAACTGACACATGGCCCTCTTCTTGATATCTGACGTCAGTGGTGCTTCAAAACTCGGAAGCCGCCGGCACAATAGCCCTGCGTAACATACTACACGTGTCCCCATTAACTAACGGACTCCAGTTGACTGGGGTAGAGTATCAGAGTACTTTATCCCTTCAGCCAGCCGCTCTAGTCCTCCATTGCCTCTTGTAGCCTGACTTTGGCATAATAGATCACACAAGACGCAGATGCTGTAGTATTTGTTAGCGAAAGTGCAACTAGCTCATTGGTGGTATATCGTACTCATTTGTTGTGAAACGCCTTGTGGGAACTCTTCTCTTCAGATTATGCTCGATGGATGCATCGGGTATGTTACGAGGTGTTTCACTGCTTTGCAAGCCACCGGGTTTTCCGTCGGTGACTCCGGGCAAAAGCACATAATTGCTGTAAACAGAAGACAGCGTGCCTTTCAATCCTCGAGACTCACTATCTATCTCGTGCTCTTTTTCCAAGTCTTCGCTCGACTCGAGGTTGACGGGGCTAACTTGACCAACACCGCGGAGCACTGAGATCTTGGCCCTGGTAAACCTTTTCTTGAACATCTCCTCGGATAGCACTTCGCCTCCATACTTGATGACTCTCCATCGAAGGTGCAACTTCAAGTACCCTTCGATTTCAGTGAAGTCTTGGATGGGGTAATCAGTAACATTGTCCTTAGCGTGACGAAGTAGATGGATCGTTAGAGGTACCTGTCCACAAGAAAGGGCTTCAGCTTCAGCATGTCGCTTGCAGTTGCTGTAAAAACTCTCAATGGTATTCAATTTGCCCCCAAATGAGTACACATGGCCCACGTAGTTCTATTTGTCGAAGTTGGTGGCATTCTGGCCATTTGGTCCTCCCAGGTAGAACTCAATAGTGTAGGACAGACCATCCATGGCGTAGCGATCATACACCACATTAATGATGTAGTCGTTCCATTCCCCGGGTTTCCCGTCGCTTGGTCCAAGACCGTTGGGAACTTCGTTTCGGTCTTCCATTTTTTGGACGAGATGCCCCGTTCCAGGATAGATATTGTTGATATGAGCCCGCAGTTTCTTCTTGTACTCTTCGTCAATGAATCGGCCGTGCTTAAGAACGATCTTATCAGCCAACTTCGCCAGGTCGTCGTACTGGTAGTTTGGTTAGACTTGCATTAGGCATGGGCTTGTAAGGTGTCCAGATCAATCACTGGCCCATACCTACGGGTCATATAACCTTCCCTTTAATAATTGCTAGCCTTATTTCCAGATGGGAACTTCATTTATGGAGGGCAGAATTATATTATGTGATACAGTTGGGTCTACAAGCAAGTTCTGGCTGTGACCTTCGAGTATTATCTCCACTAATATCACAATAATGCAAACATGCTCTCCTTTGAGGGTAAGACCAGTGAGCCACTACCGCGGAGGATTTTCAACACCATTCGTGCATCATTGTTGCCACAATCAGACCAACGCAATAGTGCGCAGTTTCCGGGCTTGAGGAGGCAAGCAATCAAGACATGGCCTTGCCGATCCTACAAGACCTAATCATACGGCGTGAAGTACTGCCGCCGCTGATGCTGCTCCTGGTGCTCCGGGAACATAGTAGCATAGAACTCCGTCCACCCACCCATCCTAACCCTCAGCAGATTATACTTCTCTGGATCTTTCACTGCCTCCTGATAAGTCTTGACATTCGCGCAGGTCAGAGTAATCAAGTTCCCACCGACAGTGCCCTTGGCATAGTCCTTGACGAATCTCTTTAGGTCCTCCAGAGGAAATGCCTCGTCGATGTTCATATCCGCAGGTGAGGCATTTGATAGACCAACTGTGGCTGCCTCAGATGTATAGCTCTTCATAGCTTGGTAGATGTTGCGGAATGCTGGGTTTGGGGGTAAGTCCTGTGCTGCCGGAGTAGGGGAGAGATCAGACGCGATGGGCATGCCGTTACGTCGACCATCAGCCGAGGCTCCACACGGGGCTCCATCACCGACATAGCCTTCAAATGTTCCAATACCAGGAGTGATGACAAACTTCAAACCTTGGCCGTAAGCGTTGGTGATCCTCTCCCGCTGAGTCTTCAAAGCAGGTGAATCGAACTTCTTGACGCAGAGGTCAACGAGGTTCTCGATGACCCAATTTCCAAGAGCATTCACTTCCTCATCTCCACTGCCCCATTTTGGCAACGCGAGCGCAATGTTTCTCAGCTGCTGATATCTGACGCCATACTGCGCCGCACTGGCAGCACCGAGGTGGCGGTCTTGGAAAGGCTCAATCATGTTGAATCCCCAGTCATTGATGAGACAGTCGACTAGCTCGGGTAGAGTGGTCATAGCGGTATCGGGGTCATACACGAGCTTCTGGATCGCGAAGAGCGAGTCAATGGTGTTAGAGACGCCAACACACAGTGGTGCCATGATATGAAACCGTGCACCGCCATTGGTCAAGTCTATACCCTTCTCGACACATCCGTCGATGAGGACGGAGAGTAAAGGACTGGGGCATATATCGGCGAGGTTTCCGTAATTTTCGAGCATGACGTTATAGCACTGCACGACAAGCCATTCCAGCTGCTTCAAAAAGATCTTTTGGAGCGCCGCAAATGTTTTGAGTTCACCTGCTGGCGGCGAGCGGAAGGTTTGCTTCAAACCACGAAGGCTCTCAGGTCCTGCAGCACCGTACGTAGCGCCTTGATTGATGGTCTGCTCTAAGGCGAGCATGGGCTGGACGTTGTTGAAGGTAAACTCGGACGCACCCGCGAACATGGGTTCGTAGCATCCGTCAGCAGCATAATTTCTTGACCAAGCTGTGCTAACAAGGTCTCCGCCTGAGTCTTTGAGGCCCTTGCATAGCTTGTCATCGTTGTAAAGGATCGGTTGTGCGCCGCCTGCAAGGATTGCCTTCGCAGCCTCGTCTAGATACTCATCTGGCATGCCATTGTAAACTCGCAATGAAAGAGTAGGGGCGTTGACGGGAATACGTCGTGAAGCCTTCAGACACAGCATAGTGACCTTGTTCGCGCCGCCTTCTGGGACCTCTCCATCAGTAGCCTTGTACCCCCCAACGGTGACTTGCTGGACCCATTGATTGATGCCACCACCTTGAGGAAAGTTACCTCCGACACCGCAGACAGCAGTAGTTCCATAGGTGACATAGTCGTAGATGAAAGCACGGTTGACAAATGCATTTTCTCCGATCTTGAGCCAAAGGCAATCCACGATTTCTTGAGCGCGGTCAAGACTGATACTATCTGTCTCCAAGAACGGCCACAGAATCTGGTCCAATCGGCCCAAAGCTGTCAACTCGCCAACGAGATGTAAACAGCAGTGTACAGAAAAGATCAGTTGCACAGCATCTTGGAAGTCCCGCGGTGGATGGTCGACAAGGTATTCTAGGCGTTTCGAGACATCCTCCATGTTGGTCTTGTCCTCTGCATTTGTAGCCTTCAAGGCTGCCTCTTGGGCGATGATCTTCCAGTTACGCAGATAGCCTTGCACGCCTTGGATAGACAGCATGGCGGAGCGGAAGAAGACCACCTTGGACTCATTACCCTTGGCGTTGTCGCATTTGGCATTCAAGTCGTCGTAAAGTTGGCCCAATCCCTGCTTGACAAGACGTTCGTAATCAGGAACAACATGGCCCATGGCTGACCACTCGTTAAGGGATCCTTTCAACCAGGCTGCGATTGTCTCATCATCGGACAGGTAAGGAATGACTTCTTTGCCCCTGCCCAACGTGAAATCCGGGATCACGCCGACGATCAGTTCCTTCGGCTCAATACGGAGTAGCCCGTTCTTGCGAGCTTTGGGATTCTTTTCCTTAGAATCCGAGAGAATGTGGGCGAGTGTTTTAAGATTTGCAAGACCTTTTCGCACTGCCACGGGCTCGTCCATGATCTTCTTCCTCTCTTTCTCATTGCAGCCGTGGGTCAGGGGATCGAACTTGGTAAAGACTTGTTTGTTCATCCAGCCGTCGCGCCAGTGGGAGAAAGTCCTTCCCAGCAAACTCAACAATCGATCGTTGGGAGGGTCTCCTTCGACGTAGTGACCTTGCGACATCTGATGAAGATAGTCTTGAGAATTGTAGAACATATACTTATTCGGGCTTCTCACGTCCCAGTGCGAATCCTCAATGACATCGTCCAGATTGCTAACAGCGGGGATTCCCAGCTCCTTAGCAGAAGGAACATACCAATACCCTCCGCTATGAGCCTCGACAACATCCATGAGTCTGTCCATCGGATTTTCTGGTTTGTCGCCCAAGAGGTGCTCAAGAACATTCTCAAAACGCGGTTGCTCATTGCAAAAGGCAACAAACATGAGTCCCTTCTCACGACCAGCATGGCCGCCGCTGTTACCATACGACAGAGCCTGACGCAGAATCTTGCGCTGATCTAGGTTCTTGTCTCTGATATGAGCGCGATGGATATGAGAGTGAGTGGCGTGCTGTGGAAGGGAGGCGCCACTTGGATTACGCCCAACCATCTCATCCTCTGTGTCTCCACCCTGAGTAGCAATGCGAGGCCAGTCAAAGGTGAATTTCTGGGTAAAGGCAAAGCTTGCACCACGAAACTCTGGGTCGCTTATAAGAATATCCTCAGCCAGGCTGACGGGGTCATCGGGATTGGTGATTCCATCGACGAAGCGACCGCCAGCCACACGAATGTCCTTTCGTTTGCCAGCGATAACCTTATCAATAGTCTCTGCGACATCTTGCAGCCGCTTCTCAACTTTGCCGACAATCTGAGCCGCCAGGCTTTTAGAAGTGGCCTTGACGTAGAGAAGAACATCGCCACCGGTATTGCGAAACTTGATCTTGCGGTTGAGGATCTTGGTTTGGATGGGGATGTCGCGATTGTTCCATGAACCCCATAGTTGGGGGGAGAAGGCTGCTACCAGGCCACATTTGGGGTAGTGATTGGCGATGTCATTTGCAAGGTCGTGAACGATACCTAGAATTGAGGTTTTGGCCTGGTTGTCGTGGGATTTGAGATGGATGGTTAGGACTTGACCGAAAGATGCGGGGAGGGGAAGCCCGCGCTGGGCTCCGAAAAGAGTCTCGTTGATTCCCATAGCTCGGATATCAGATAATGTGAGTTCTGAAAG
Organism: Fusarium lateritium; assembly: GCA_014898835.1. Classification (NCBI taxonomy): domain Eukaryota; kingdom Fungi; phylum Ascomycota; class Sordariomycetes; order Hypocreales; family Nectriaceae; genus Fusarium; species Fusarium lateritium. Next base: position 67,178 of record JAAVTZ010000143.1, read on the forward strand.
AATGGATCTAAGATTCCTTGGAATAATGTGCCTCTTTGGTTCTTTCATATAGTAGGAATTACATCAGTCCGTTCACCCCGGATTTCGTTTTCCTTTCATCGTCATGTAGTGTGCTCATTTTGGCTGCTCAGCCAGCCACATTCACTTCAGCTTCCTCTTGCTTTCTGTCGATATCAATAGTCGGATCACAGTATGGCTTACATTTAAGACACTTGCCATTGGTGATGGAGAAAGTGAAACACGCATAAAGCCATTCAGATGAAAGGGCATAGCGAATGGACTAGCTATGAAGTATGTCTCAGGGCCTCAAAAGCATGACAAACCCTAAAAGATATGATTGATTTGCTATTCGCAGTTTACCCCGCCTTCCTGGATCGTCGACCGCTTGAATATTCGTGAAACAGCCGACGCCACTTGTGTTCATCAAAATTGATAGGAGGGCTAGTGTATACCGGTGTGATGTCATTTATGACAACTGGAATTCCTTTATCCTGCAAGTACAGGAGCATTCAATGGCTCCTTTACTGATCTAATCTGTGGCTCCAATGTGGACTACATATCCGCGGGGAACATACTGCATCTATCTAACGCAAATGAACTTGAGAAGAGGAATGGGCTTCGAAGGTGGGGATGGCACCTTAAGCGCCACCACCGGCCGGCTAATGCCAGCTGCCGGGGGCTCATACATACACCATTATTGCATTTTTAAGCAACGCATACGTTATCGACACAGATACCATCACAGTTCATATCGGTATTGCATTGGGTGTTGGGATCCGTAGCGACGCATGTACCGGCGTCACAGAAAGGCGTAGCGCCTTCGCAATCTGCGTTGGTACTACACAGACCAGGAGCAGCAGCGGCGGTGGACGCAGCCGCAGTTGTAGTTGTAGCGTCGCTCGTGACTTGCGTAGTGGTAGTGACGATGAGCAATGTCGTGGAACTATCGATGGTAGTTGTAGTCTCGGATAGTGAGACAGTCTCACTGACAGTCTCAGCCGTGGCTGTTGTGTCGATGGCTGAAGAAGAAGGTCGCCATGGACCAGCGTTAACGGCGTTAGCAGCCAATATGGCTAGTATGCCAGTGAAAAGCTGAGGCGAAACCATGGTTAAAGCGAGTGACGATAGAAACGGTCAACAGAATTCCTCATCAGAGCCAGCCTCTCACGTCACATGGATAAGGTCTCAGAAGTCCTCGACACTAGTTATTTGTGTTTTATTCGATTGGGCACTAGATCAATGTCTCTTGCTCCAAGTTACCGACGTGGCTAGCTGATCAATCTCCCCATCGTCTATCATAAAGAGCATTTGATCAATATCACATGTGGTCCCCAGATAAATCTTCTTGCATAGGCTGGTCCCGGTGCAAGATAACTTCAGCCGGCCAACTAACAAGGTCTTCCCACGGCGACCCTCGCACCTTTTCAACGATAGCAGTAATCAGATTTTCCGCCCAATCCTCAAAAAACCAAAATTCAGACTCTCCCCAAGTCAAGAGAAGATCATAATAAGCCAGGATGACGAGAGCCAACGGGTGTCCTGAAACTGCCAAGTCCAAAAAGTCACGCGAGACTTTCATTGGCCACCAGAATAACACTCGCAACTCTGGTGGCGACGCCTTATGCAAACAAGCTAAAGAGTCGTTGACACAAAAGGTGATGGACTCAACAGCCGAGGTTAGAGCTGTTCTGGTCTGCTCTTCCATGAAATCGGACGATATTCGGCGTGCAAGCTCAGGAAGTCTTTCGGACATGCCACGCATAAGACCGTTATTTGTGTATGGATCTTCCCTTGTACCAAAGAGTTCTTTAAGAGGTCCAGTAAGAATATCCTCGCCTCCTGGTGAATGCAAAACAGCCTCCATGCCATTCACGAGAGAAAAGATTTCCATCAAACTTTGGACAGGTAGAGAGCATCCATGGGTGCGAAAGTCCTCACAATTAGGAAAAGCGGCGAACTTATTGACGACGATGAGCGACGTCGTAGCATATAGAGCATGGCAATTGTTTGAGTTAACTTGCTCAGACAGTGCTTCTCGGATTCCACGTATAGCCAGATTTTGATGTTTTGAGGCTTGCACTAGATAAGACTGTCTCTTGTCGGGGTGAAGATGAGCCAGGTGGTATCCCGAGAAGGCTAATATCTGCCGTAGAAAAAATGGATGCGATAGAGCCTCTCGTGGGAGATCTTGCTGGAATGTGACGGCGGTGTTCTCCGAAAACACCAAAGTTCGGTATGCGACCGTGGTATAATGGAGCATGAGCTCAGCGTTGGAAACCCAGCAATCAGGCTCGTCCAACGGACTTGAGAAAAGAGAGCCCGATAGCAAAGACGATGGGCTGTTGGCGGATGTGTTGTGGTTGGGCGGTTGAAGAGAGCGATTGGCCAGAGGATGTCTGTCTAGAGGACTAGGTTCTGAGTATTCCAAGCTACATCGGACTTTGTGTCTAACACAGGCTGAACAGGGTATATCCTCGTCACACTATAGATTAGTTAGACTCAGCTGCATGGACGATAGGCTATAGTGACTTGCCTTAACCCGCCTCTTTTTACATCGCGTGCAACCGTTTCGTGACTTTTTGTACCCCACACGGGTGGACTTGGGGTCCATGTCCATCATTCAATCATCAAGAGACAATATCCTTAGTAAAACACATAAAAAGAACATGTAATGTTATTGCTACAACTTCTGCAACTCGCACTCGTTCCGAGAAATTCTTTGGAGCCACGGTTGCGGTAACTTCGCAGTTAAACTTGGCTGAGGCTGACGGGGAGTTCGATAACCCCGATCCCGAGCTTACGAAGGATGCGAACGCGAACCCGAGACGCGAATGGCCAATAAGAACAGCCGAATTCAGGTAAATACTGGAGCATTGAGCGCCAAGACCAGCGTCATCTTTGGCGATGCATGCTCTCAAACCTCATATCATCAACCTCATATCGTCGGCGTTGAGGAAACCTTCATTGGATGAACCACTTGCTATTTATTTACAACTGCCTAAAATCTTTATACAATACACAAGAAATGTTTTCTCACTGACGAAGCTCAGGCTCAATCACTCAAGGCGCAAGTGCGCTTAGTAGTGAGATCGTCGTCGGAAGTCACGAGCACGGCGGCGAAGACCTCGCTTGCACTTGGAGCCGGACGTGGACTTGGAAGGGGTAGCCGCGGGAGTGGTAGCGACGGGGGTGGGAGCCGAAGCGATGGGGTCGGGGACGGTAGAGTTGCTGGCACCGCCGACCTTGAAAGCGGCAATCTTCTCAGCGGCGTGCTCGGCCGTGATCATGATGATGGACTGGGTGTTACCAGTGGGGAGATCAGGGTGGATAGAGGCATCAACAACGAAGAGGTTGTCGGTACCGTAGACCTTGGTGTTGAGGTCGACAACGCTGCTGCCGTTGCCGCTTCGGCCATCGTCAGTACCCATCTTGGCGCTGCCGACCCAGTGGTCACCGCTCATCATCTTGGTCTCAATGATGTCGGCGGGAGTGGCACCGGGGGTGATGTAGGAGAGGGTAGAGTTGCTGCCCTTGGTGAGGTCAAGCCAGTACTGGATGAAGTCAGACATGGCCTTGCGGTCCTCCTGGTCGATCAACCAAGGCTTGGTCTTGAGGACAGTGTTGCCGCCAGCAGTGATACCGAGCTCACCAACGGTGGTGGTACCGTGAGTCAAGAAGCTGCGAACAGTGATGACACCATCAGCCATAGCACTAACAGTGCCCTGGAGGAAACGCTTGCGACCGTCAGCACCCTCGGCAGAAGTCCAGAGGTGCATACGCTGAGCAGCCTGGGTGATGGGACCAGAGCCCTGGTAGTAGAGATCCAAGTCGGACTCAACGGGGGCGGTGGCAATGTCGTTGAAGTCGTAGGCGCTGAAGTTGGACTTGGCCTTGAACTGGAGCATGATCTGGGCGTGGTCCTGGAAGTGGTGACCGACGGGGAGATCAATGTAGTCGGAGGTAGCGGGAAGAGTGACACCAGTCTTGGAGGCACCCTCCTTGACGATGGCGAGAGCGTCAGACTTGCCGATACCAGCGTTCCAGAGAAGACGGGGAGTGGACATGGCACCAGCAGCGAGGATGACCTTGCCGCCGGACTTGACCTTGATGATCTGCTTGCTACCGTCGGCACCCTGGGTAAGGACACCAGTGATGGTGCTGCCGGATCGGATGGGCTGGATAACCTTGGTCTCAAGCTTGAGGGTGAAGTTGGGGAGCTCCTGGGCGAAGGGGATATAGGTGCGAGCAGGACCAGCACGGAGGTTGTTCTTGATGGACCAAGAGGGACGAGAGTAGACGAGGTGCTTCTCGTTGGGCTCCTCAATGGAGTCAACCTCCTTCCAGCCCTTGTTGCTCAGGTATCCAGAGACGACCTTGAAGGCACGGTCGTCGTAGTACTTGCCATCGTCAGAGGGAGCAGTGGTACCAGGGTTGCGCTCGTAAAGACGGTCAGCAGCCTTGGAGACATCAGCCCAGTTCCAGCCCTTGGGCCAGCGCTGCCAGTCATGCTCAGGAGGGTGGATGAAGTTAAGTCCGTTGATGGAGCTGGATCCTCCCAGGAGACAGCCAGCAGTGGAAGCAGTGTCACTGCAGAACTTGGTGCCAGAAAGGCTGGTCATGCTGCTGCCGAGAGCGGGAATATCGTAGGGGGTCAAAGTCTCGTTCCAGGAGAGGGCCTGGTTGGAGTTTCCGAGAGATACGGTGTTGGCAGGGCCACGCTCGATGAGGAGAACGCTGACACCAGACTCGGCGAGACGCTCAGCAGCGATGATACCAGCAGGGCCACCACCGACAACAATAACATCGTAAGTGACGTTGGAGGTGGTGGGAGGAGTGGTAGTGGAGTTTCCGGGCACAGCAGGAGCAGTGCCGTTACCACCGGTGCCAGTTCCAGGAGTGGTAGCAGTCTCCTCAGCGAGAGCAGCCCACGTAGAGTACTTGGCAGAGGCGGCAGCATCGATATCAAGACCGAACTGACCGAAACCGGCGTCGTGGTAAGTCAGAGCACTCTCAGCGTCGGAGGGAGTGTCAGGGTTGGTCTCGGACCAGGCGTATCCAAGGATGGGGTTCTCAGAGGTGAGAGTGGTCATCTTGTCAACAACACAGCCCTCGCAAAGGAAAGTGTACGAGATGTGAGTGCTGTTGATGAAGGTACCATCAGGGATGGGGGTAGCCTTGACGGTGGTGTTGGTGTAGGTCTCGGGGTTGGCGTATGAGCCAGCGACACGGAAGCTGGTCACGATGTCATCGCCATTGGCCCAGGCGACGAAGAGAAGACCGTTGACCATACCTCCTCGAAGAGATACACCACCCCAACCCTCCTTCTTGACCTGAGGGAAGACCAGTTGACCGATGAAGTCCTTTCCGAGGGTCTCGGGAATGGCAATACCGAAGCTATAGTCGCCCTTCTGGTATCGCTGGAAGTCAATGCCGGTCTTGGGGTCGGTGTAAGCCGAGGCTCGGAGGCCTTGAGCTGCGGTTGTTCCGGCGAGCCCAAGGAGGGCCGCCGCGCCAGAGAGTGAGAAACGCATCTTCTTAGTGGTTCGGTGTTTTCTATATGCAAATAATCGGTCGACGTAGAAAAAGAGTGTCTGTCGTACGAAAGCGAAGGAATCGGAAGTAAGTGAACGTTGGGACCACCAGGGTCTGTGAAAGAATGAATAATACCGCGAGCGGTAGAAAGGGAAGAAAACACCGTACTGGCGGTGGACAAAGAAAGAAGGCAGCAAAAGGCGTGGCTTGAAGAAACAAGAGCAAGTTCACATCGTGGTTGTCTAGATGTTATATACATATCTATCTCTCTCCTACCCCCGCCGCTTGACGACGATCCGGCGGATCGGATCCGTAAACGTACCATGCCTTAATGTCCCACTAACTAGGTCTTGCTGGTTGGCATACGTACGCTGAGCAGGAAAATTGATGCAGAAACAGGGCAAATAACAAGGGTGTCACTTCTCAGACCGTCCGTGTTCCAAATCCTGCGCGTGAAGTTGTTCGTCCCGATTCCTTTGGTGGAGCTACGTTATCAAGGGGATCGTTGGGCGGTTTGAGATATCCCTGGCTCTGATCCCTGCAAATCAAGCGCACCAACGGTGAGTCTGGTCACTTTGGTGGATTGTTTCAAATATCAATCCTGCTATTGGCGGAGCTAATAAATGCCAATATTGTTCCTGCATCGCACGTTCCGGTCGATAATGTGCTCGTTTCGTTTCACCTTGCGTAGCAAATCAAGCAGAGATTGATTAAGGGGTTGAGGCCACTCAGCCGGTAGGTTGGAAGAAGCAAAATCGTGGGTATGACAAGGCCTGCAATTCAGGTAAGCGCTGGAAATGCATGTGATAGTTCTACCCGAAAATTAGTAATTATTTATCATCAAATTATCTCCATTGTTATTCGGTGACAGAAAGCAAGCGAAGTTTCACATATATAGCTCTGTTGTTAAGTGGATATCACCGGATTGCCATTTTTGCCTCGCTTGAGTTTCCATTAGAAATAACTCCAGATGAAAAGCGCCAAGCAGACTCCGCAAGCCTAGTAGGGCTGTGATCTGCTAACTATTTATTATTTTGATCAAGCTGTAATAGCCAAATAAGTGCAGAATAGCTCGCCATTGGTACAGTTTTGATTGCGGAATGATTTTTACCATCCAGTTCAGGTACTCAAGAGGGAACTTAATAGGAAAAGTTATTCAATAATAGTAAATTACTATCCTTTGATTCTGATAGGAGTAGAAATAACATGCGCGCGCATCGGTTCTGCGATATGTGGTCACTCTGGCTCGCGCTACCTGAAACTACACCGCCGATCATTGTCTAGAAATCGGTTATCAGCCGAATTGTGAATAGCCACCGTTATAATTGAAAACGCCCACTTCCCGATAATTGGCGATACGGAGGACTCTGTAGGGTAACACTTATGTATTAATCTTGGAATACATATTAAAGGTGGGTTATCCCTGGGACAGAACTTATCTGTACTTATTGAACTTCTTCCTTCACTCTCGACGATACTGATTCTCAATCATCCTATCGGAATAATTAGTTTAGTCGTTGGTTTATATGGCCTTTTCGTTATCTTGAGCGTACAACCTAGGCATTGTGAAGGGGTATGTTTCCATTAGCCTGCCGAGTGCCGACTTTACAAGATTTGGTTGACGGTGACGTGGATATCAGGTAGTTATGCGAGTATATGGACGGATACTCAACACGCGGAAATTCATGACCATCTTAGAGGCCAAGCCCAAGTGATTTTGAGTAAGGTATACCGCACTGTACACCCATAGACAATACCGAGTCTGAGCTGTTCATGTCACGGTGTTGCGTGCCACTAACGCGTGAGTTTAAATGAATACAAAGCGCACTTTGCCTCCTAATTTGGCCGTAACACTTCAATGCTTGCTTGAATAGTGAAGACAACACGATGGAGAGTTCCCACCAAATGAACCTAAGGTAGAGTTCCGTCTCTTGTTTGTTGCGATAAGTGCATGAGGTTCTTGCACTTTGACCATACCCTATAGCTTCATCGCGTCTTCCCAGCACTGACGCAATCATACCCGAGTATTGGCAAATAGTCCTTGAAAGCAAAAAGATAGAAAAAGAAAAAAAAAAAACCTTTTCCAGCGATCATTTGCACTGGTCTCTTTGGTGGCTGCACTACCACATATCAATATTTTTGATAACATACACGAATCAATACTACCAACGATGACGAAGGACTTTAGCGTGATTCTTCAAAACCCTCCAAACTGGAATGGCTCTAGATCAGCCGACGAAGGTCCAATTGAAATGTAGTCAGTCTCTTGAGAAAGGGAGGAAAACACGATATAGCCGATATCAAGATGGTAAAATATCGTAGTAAAATCCACGAAGAGAAGTCTAGATTTAGGGTGAGTGAAGACTCTTTCGTCTTAGATTTAGGGTGAGTGAAGACTCTTTCGTCTACCGTCACAGAATCACCTGACTTTCCTTTGACTGGCAGAGACTTTTATCCCTCACGTGCTTGCTGCCCTCAACACAATATCTTAGTCAAGGCCCATCTTCGAAGTGCTTGGAGGTTGGTTGCACAGCTTAATCCCGATCTAGAAAGCCGGTGCGCCGGCAAAGTCATGTAACCCCAACACAGAGCCAAAGTACATGTATGAGCCAAATACAGATCGTGGGGTAAATGCACTTCCGAAATACTTTTTGGCTTGTATTAGGAAATGCTATGCTACTTTCATGCTCCCTCGGCATATATACCACCGAGCGCAGATCGCACACATGATTAATTTAGGCTTTCGGAAAATAACGAATAAACTTCTTAGTTTATATAGCGTCAATTCACGGGAGTCTTGGCTCTTATACCAAAGCACTAAACTACACCGAAAACACCGAGTGTACCGAGTATAGGGGCGCCTAGTGGCATCAGTTTCAAACAAAATGGCATCTTTCACTGCCACGCAGGCGGGCGGAACTTTATTATCTAGATTCCATCAATCGGTTTCTTGGACAAAAACAGAGTTGCATTGATTCTGGGTCAAGAGTGCCGGGCTGACCCCCGCGAAGTTTTAGGATTTGCAACTTGTGAATGGTGGGAAAAGCTCAACGCCCCTGTTTCAGCAGTCTTGGCATATCCGGAGAGCAACCCAAACAGGTAGATCCGGAGTCTAGACCGTGAACCCTCCGTTTCGTAAACGAACGATTGACCGAATGTTCAGTCGGGATCAATCTATATGTGTGTCAATTATATAGAAGGCCTCAAAATAGATATATACAGCGCTGGACGCACCAGACTATAGCTTAATCCTCATCCTCCTGCTGTCTTCTCCCCAGTTTACCCTGTTTGTAGATACCCGTCTCTCATCATGAAGTTCACTTCCTCTTTCGCGGCTCTGGCCGTTGGTGCTTTCCAAGTGGTCGCTGGTCAAACAGTGTACTTTGCTGGTAAGAAGAATAACCATAAAGATGCAACATTGAATACTCATTGAATCAACAGGTGATTCCACAATGGCCAAGAATGGAGCCAACGACGGTGTGACCGACGGTTGGGGTAACTACATCGGCAAGTACCTCAAGGTCACCGCTGTCAACAAGGCCATCGGTGGTCGATCTGCCCGCTCTTACACAGCGGAGGGGCGTTTCAAGGAGATCATCGACGTTGTCAAGTCAGGAGACATCGTTGTCATTGAGTTCGGCCACAACGATGGTGGTTCTCCCGAGAAGAACGACAACAAGCGTTCCGATTGCCCCGGAGCCGGCACTGAAGTCTGCACCTCCGACGTCACCGGCGAGAAGGTCTACACCTTCGTCTTCTACGTCTCTCAGGCCGCCAAGGCCCTCGCTGCCAAGGGTGCCAAGGTCATCCTCAGCTCTCAGACTCCCAACAACCAGTGGGAGACTGGCACTTTCCAGCCTGCTGCCCCTCGCTTCGTGGGATACGTTCCCACCGCGGCCAAGGCCGTCAACAGCGCCAGCGTTACTTACGTTGACCACTTCGCTGCTGTTACCAACATGTACAAGAAGCTCGGCAACACCAAGGTCAACTCCTTGTACCCCAAGGACCACACTCACACCAGCCCTGAGGCTGCTGATCTTATTGCCAAGGCTTTTGTCCAGGCTATTGATGAGGAGCTCAACGGCCTGACTGCCCTGAAGCCTTACATCAAGACCCCCGTTACCAAGGTCTACTAGATTGGCGATGCATAGGATCGATGTTTGGATAGAATGTACCAAGCGATATATGAATACGGCCTCTCTTTGCTTCATTGTATATATGATTTATGGCATATGAAACTAGCATATATGAGCACTGTATATACTTCATTCAGTTACCTTTTTCCCCCCTCTTTTTTTAGTACCGGATAACAACCTTAAAAAAGAGATTCCTGTTTATTAGATAACCTTAACCCAGTTTATTAGATAAAGTGGAATCTCTTTCTTAAGGTTGTTATCCGATACTAAAAAAAAAAAAAACCTTCAATTACACTGCGCGTCCATTGTATCAAACCTACTGCGGCCTCAGGCGAAGAAATGAAATGTTGGGCGACTGTTGCTAGATGCATACTTAGATAGCAACTCAATGCATTATGAATACCATGGCATAACTAATCTCGATATACCTATTTGCAGCTAATATACAGTTAATCAAATAACCCTTCAGTTAGAGCCACTTCCTCGACTTATCAATTTCTTATGACTACAGCTTCTTTGACATACAGTCCCTCGACCGCAGTCTTGACCAGAAATTTCGCCGCGCTACCAACAGTGATGCTGTCAGATACGCGTACCCCATCACCCGACCCTGGCAACGTCTCCACGTCCGTCCTGGGTTCGCTCTGTGCATTGGGGTCATCAAAAGCCAGCTTCACAGCCCTCACAAGAGTCCAATTCATCTTTGTTGATCGAATCTCCTTATCCACGAGGTTATGATCATCAAGAGCGTACTTGATCTTGGTCCACCCCATAAAAGCTTTGCTCAACCATGGTATACTGTTCCATGAGTCACCGGCACCTGCTGTCGACATAACCACAATGCGATGAATTCCAGCCTGCTCTAGAACTTCGCAGGCGTTGGCACATGAGTCAGCCAACAAGCGAGGAGGCGAGACCTGAGCCGCGAAAGGGCTATCAGACTTGCGGACTGTATTTAGTGTGATGATGGCTGCAGAGGGCGATAGGCCGGGTGCTGCATAAAGAGCACTGCGTATGTCGTCTTTTGATAGTGGGGAGCCAGTAGTGACAGTCAGACCTGGCTGAGGGGTGAGATTGCTAGAGTTTCGTACGAGGGCTACTGCTGTGTGGTTTTGAGAGAGCAATTCCGATACGACATGTTTGCCAGTCCGGCCAGTGGCACCAAGTAGGAGGAAATGCATTCTGATGAGGAAGACGAAGGTATTGGGTGTCGTCACCAAGCGCGGGTTGATTCGGATGGGGACTGAAGGAGAATGTTTGCGACGAAAGGCAATGGATTGCAGCCTCATTTATACCTAGATAAGAACTTCAATGTCTGCGAATATACGGCTAAGAGCTGATTGGTCCGTTCGCTCCGTATGCTGGAATTAGGTAGAAGCGGCATACGATCTTACACGCGCAGGCCGACGGACAATTGCCAATGTCCAGCTTGGAAATTGATCTAAAAGAAAATGGAACTAAGTTTTAAGCTAGGAACAACTGCGTGATTTTATCACAAGTATCAATTGGCACTATGTAGAATCGCTTTTCTAAGCCACCGCTAATCCCCTCGGACATAAGCTTTTAGTCGCTCACTCACACTATTAGCCACGTCCTGTAATCGTTCATTCTCGATCCGAAGCTTAGCATTAAGATCCGGTGGAGAATCTATTGCACCCACGAGAATGACTCTTAGTATCCGATGAAAGAATTGCAGAAAGAACATCGAAACAGGCTGGGGGCCCTGGGCCGCATTCTCCATCTGCGTGCGTTCAACATCGCCCTGCCATGAGTCCAGAGAGTCTAATAGAATTTCTTTCTCCGACATCAATTTCAGAGCGTTTTCCAACGATTGGACTTGTGACACTTTCGCAAGGAACCCCATGATTTCGGCCGCAGTTCTCGTAAGCTTTGTTCGCATGTTCGGTGCAATTTTGCGAACATAGCAGGAGGTAGATTCAGCAGGTGGTGTCATTCCACCTGCATCTACTGTCGCTGAAGGTTCCGAAAATTTGCATGGTGCGATAAACATCTTAATGAGAAAAACATCCAAGAAAGGTAGGTGGCTATATTGTCCCGGCACCAGTTCATTCGCGGTAGAAATATGCGGCCTTCCCCGGTACTCACGCATGATGCCTAGTCCTCGAATGATGTGGAGGCCCATAGCAGCAAAGTTGCCTCGCACTTGTTCAATGCTGATCAAGACCTGACAGCAAAGCAATACCGACTTCAGCCCTTCAGAACTTGGCGTTGACAGATTAGACGCAAGACCACCCAAAGCCATACTGTATTGTTCGAGACCATAGTTGTAGCTCGGAGTTTTCTTTGCGAAGAATTTTGGGGTCACTCCTGTTGCCTCAAGGTCTTCCCGAAGAGCTCTGAGAGACAGTAGTGCGTGTCGTAAAGTCGAATCAGTCAAGCTGGCTTGCAGGACTTGGCTAGCTTCTTGCTCGCAGCCCAAGTCCACGTCAAATATGGTTTTGATTGAAAAGATACGACTGAGAGCCTTGATATCCAGGGGAACTGTCTCAGCTGTGGGCTGAGTTGGTTGTAGACCAACATCTGGTTTTATGCCGCCGACATGAGTGTTATTGATGGGCTGGCTGGATACGACCCGAAAAGGAGATTCATAACCATCGCAGGTACGGCCAGTTTTGACACATTTCTGACAAGATGGTTTACCCTCGTCGCATTTGATCTTCCGTATCCTGTACTAGTTGAGTACAATGACCCCAGAACCTTTAAGCTCAGGATATAACTGACCTGCAGGTTGCGCAACCAGTTTTGACTTTGGTCCTGCCTTGGCTGTTTTGCTTACGGTTGGTCATCGTTGAAACCTCGAGATACGGATGGAAGGGAAAGATGTAAGAAGCAAGAATTCCGAACAGACGAATGAGGGGATACGGCTTCTTTACCACTAAAACCATAAGCGAGAGTCAGATCAAAGCTCAAAGGATCCAACATAAGCGCTAACTCGATTGGGCACTGGGAGCGAACCAGCCAATCGTCGTTGAGGAACCTGCTAAGCAACTACGATGGATCAAGGATAGGAAATTGAAGGCCATGACCGCCTCATTCTTGGAATTAGAAATCAGTCTTGTCTAGAGGACTTTCACGCGCACTCATTCGTAAGCTGATGTAATTCGTAAGCTGATTTGTTATGGAGAGGTGTAGCCAAGCATGTGTATTTGCCGTTGCAAGGGTTTCATCCTTCAGCGCCACACACATTCCAAAGACGGATTGTCTCCATTGACTTATATATAGTGCCAAATATCCTCTCCATCTCAAAATCAATAGTTCGCCTCATGTCAAGATTTGGAAACTACCACATACTCAGCCTTAGACTACTTCAACATCACAAGATGCCAGCTTTCACTTTATACGGTGCTCGCGGCTCGACCAACACCGATCGTATCCGCTTGACTCTTGCAGAGGGCAATTTTACGAATTACGAACTCGTACTTCTTAACCTTTCAAAAGGAGAGCAAAAGGTATGCAACTGGTTCTCACAAGAGTTAATCCACCTTCAACTTGTCCCTCATCTGTCAAATCTTTTGTCCTCAACACTATCTTCATGATAGCTGACACTGTTACGCCCAGTCGCAAGAGAACATGCAACGACACCCATGGGGAAAAGTCCCTTCAATATCTTTTCCCGATGGCTTCACTCTTTATGAAAGTCGTGCAATCTGCAATTACCTGGCGAAGAAGTACTCATTTCCACTTCTACCTACCGACTCTGACGTCGAAGCGACGGCGCTATTCGACCAAGCCCAATCTGAAGAGATGAATTATTTCGCGGAACCTGCTGGCAAAATTGGGTTCGAGAAGTTTGTCAAGAAGTTTATTGGCATACCTCCCAACGAGGCCGTCGTCAAAGATGCACTGAAATCAGTCGAGGCGTTTTTCGATGTGGCGGAACGTGTCTTGCAGCACAAAGACTACATGGCCGGAAATGACTTCACTCTTGCGGATATATACTATATTCCGCTGATTCAGAGACTTTTCATATGTGATTACGGAGATATCATCACTGGTCGCAAGGCTGTGAGTGCTTGGTGGAACCGCGTCATAAATCGACCAGCAATACAAAAGATGCTGGCCGCTGACAAGGAGGCTGCGGCAGCTGCTGGTAGATAGTGAACGTAGCAGTGAGATAGAGTTTCTGACGGGAACGGGCAATGATTACTTACTATGATTACTTGGACGGAGACTAGGAGTAGCAATATCACATGTAGGATCATGGTCTCAGTTTTGTTATGTACAAATTGATATATATACTTGATACCTATACAGAAAAGGCACCAATAAAAGGTTTTGTTAAAGCCAAATAGCAGCGGCTGGCTGTGGGCCAACGTTGCTTAGAATGAACGAACATAAAAAGCCATCCCACTACATCAAATCATCCAAGACATTCAGACATAATCCTGTGAGATCCAGCTCAACACAAACAGGCATCAATCAGTTTTCCACCACTGCAACAGAATCCATTGATCGCTTAGCACAATCCAGCCTTCTTGGGCTCACACGAGCCATTGGCCTTGTCACAGCCAGTGTAGCCTTGGCATTGAACCTTGGGGTAGCAGTTGTTGGAGTAGGTAGCCTAGACAAGTAATTAGTCATTATCGAATAACATTAAAATCCTATCACCGACCTTGTCACCGTAGTTGGTGTTGATGCCCATCAACTCACCACCGTTGACAGCAGTGGTGCCCTCCATGTGCACGGAGCGCTTGCAGTTAGTGTTACCCTTGCAGTTACCGCAAGAACGGTAGACCTTGCCGTAATCATTGGCATAGAAGTTGACGATGTTGACATGGCCACAGCCGTTGTGCTGAATGATCTTATCAGAAGCCTTGTAGGCACCACCGCCAATGATGTTAGCAGTGCCACTGCCCTTAATAGAGATAGCATCCTCGCAGACGTCTTCGAACCAAACGAATTCGAGGTTACAGGCACCAAGGCAGTACACTCCTTCCTTCTGGTTGGCGCCGATAATAACGTTGCGAAGGGTAGCACCATCTTCGAGCACGAAAACAGTGTCCGCCTCACCTATAAACTCACCATCAGCAATCAGGTAGATATGATACAAGCGTTTTAGCTACTCACCGCCTTCACTTTGGCCGCTACACTTGACACCACGGTCGTACTTGACCCAGCCGGCATCAAAAACTTGGCCCTTCTTGATGTACTGGGGCGAACTGAGGGACTTGGTACCCGTAGGCTTAGGGAGACCACCCTCATAGCCTAGACAGGCCATGGTAGCGGGAATGGCCGCGAGAAGCGCGATGGAGCTGGAGAAATGCATGGTGAATAGAGTCAAAGACGTTGGATGTGCCGGCGGGTTGTAGAGGATGCTGATGTCAAATGAGGACTGTGAGGAACTGTTGAGTGCTGTAGATCAGAAGATTAAGAGTAAATTTGACGGGGCACCATGCAGCTTTTTATAATCTTCACCGCACGTTCTTTGGTAGTCCTTCCTACACGATGTCTAAACAGCTCAAAGTGACAAGGCCTCACAGCATATCAGTCGTCCCCTGCCATCCCCGCAATCTCCAACTTACACCAGAGATCGTGTGATGCAAGGCGGGGGTACCATCCAGGTGGTAGTTTGAGGCGATCGCTTTATAGTAATCCCTCCACTAAGGTGCGAGATAAGCGTAGTATCGGAATATTGGAGGACTACCCCCAATTCCCCAATGTGTCTGTGTTAGATAACGATTGGTGGAATTGACTTTGAGCTGACAGGAGCCTATATTGAAGCTTTTATTTATGGTTGAACAAGCTCCGATGCTCCGAATGATAAATTCCTCTAAATGGCAGGTGTCATCCTGATTAGAGGTTATGCAGCGGGCACTTATAGGCGACTTTCGACTTGATTGATGGAGATAGGTGCGCTTGGCTTGATAAACGATTCGGACAGAACGTGGCAGCAAGGATGAGGTCTCTCATTGTTTGACATGCACCTTTTCCGTCTATTGATATCGGAACTCGGACCTTGACAATTACAGCCTTGCTTGTCCCAAATCAGCATTTGACTTCATGTCCCACGTTGAGGTAATCTATTTGTTCATCTTTTCCGTTTTTCTGGGCATTATTCTGTTGTTTATGTCGTAGATTACTGAGAAATTGAGAATTAAGAGTATTTTTTATCTCAAACCGAAATGGTTAGGTGTGGTGACCCCTATCTAAACCATTACGTTGATACCAATCCTGTCAGCCATTAGTATCCTGACCAAGGTCTTGTATTGCCGACCCCAATCACATCTCTCCATTGAACCCGGAAAAGTTGATATACTGTTCGCTGAAACCAAGCCCATGTACCTCCGAGATAACTCGTATTTCACAACTCTTCACTGGACGGAATCCTATACGTTCCGAGTCCGAATTGGATCGTGGCTTGCAGATGCATAATATCGGTTTTGGCCAGCAGTTGGCTTTGCTTCCAGCCTAACGTCTTCTCGCTTAAACCACCATCTATGTGGATATAATTTATACCGCTAATTGTTATGAGCATTTCATTGTTTAACCAGGTGAGAAGATCTTTGAGAACAATCTATACTAAATTCCTGATACCTGAGAATCACTGCTTTGTAATTAACTCCACGGGTAACTCTATGTCTCCGAACTCTGTGTCAAACTTCCATTGCCGTATACATTGGTAGTTATAAGCTCAAACTATTATAATTTCGTAAGCATCCATACAGAAGCCCCAAGTTCAAAGAGCGATGTCTTACAAGATGCGGCCACCGAAGCCGGACATGGATGGCTCAGCCTGCTGCTGGGGCTGTGACGTGGGTTCGGCAGCACCTTGCCCCAAATTGGCAGTCCATGGCACACCTGGCCAGAAATTATAGCCCCCATCTTCTTCACTCCCTCCGGCGAGTGGCATGAACATGTCCGTAAGCTGCGTTTCTTCCGTTGAGTAAGAAGTACCCGTCATCGTCCCAAGTGTCGCCCATTGACTTGACATGGTTAGGTCAGGGGGTGTCACCAAGGGCGGATTGATCATCTGCCTTAGCTTAAGAACAAGTTCTGGTATCTCAACAAACTGTCCGGCGTCGATCAGGGTACTCTCCCGCTGGGCGAAAGCCTTAAGAGCAAATTGCGCCGCGGTCATTCCGGCTTTGGATCCAAGGTTTTGCAGAAGAGAATTCCGAACATACAGGGACTCGAAGATAGCCCAACCGCGATATGCTAAGGAGCCCGTTGGAGTATGATACAAGAATGTAGAGAGGGAGGCCAGTATGTCAAGGTTGAAGTGTAAATGGATATACCAAGCAAAGCCCCACTGACTCATCGAATCGTACGAACCACTTGCATTTTCGCAACTGGATAGGATGAGTTTAAACAGGTTGTCTCGAGGGGAGAAAACGTCAACGCCCCAATCAGGCGATTCTTGCATGGGTTGTGCCATACCATACAGCCGTTTGATGAGATGTGGGCGAATCCCCAGGGCCGCTGCATGAACATTGCTTGCATTCGCATCAATGAACCGTTTCTCCATGTCTTCAAGGTCAGACTCGAGCTTCTGAATGAGACCGATATTGTGCCTCAAGCGGGTGGGATTGTTCTTTTCTCCATCGGGTTCACTGTGACCGAGGATGTTTGCCTCGACAGCCCGGCGTGTCTCGTCATCGAGAAAGTATTCTGTGACACGATTCATTACCATAACAAAAGCCATCTCAGTCGGGCCATTTCGATGAAATAACTCGACTGTGGCATCAGGGAACAGATCCGCATCATTGAGGTTAAGGGGCTGCTTTGTGTCAAAGTCCTTGGGAATACACCTTTGTGTTAAACCAGAATCGATGCCGAGCTTGATGTCATACATAGCAATCTGCCACCAGATGCGGCGACGCATTTCGGTCTCAAAAGGTGACAGGGAAAAATGCGTGCCATCGCGATGGTATCCCATACTCATAGCAATTCGCACTAGGGAGCCCGATAGGATCCACGCGGCATGCTTATTGCACTGGGCCATCAAAATGATCTTGATCGTCAGCCGGTACATTACTATAAAGAAGGGTCAGGGACTTACTGAAGTGTGCACCAGTGCCTGCAAAATGACCATATTATACCGTCGTAACGAGTCAAAACGCACGAGCACCACGCTCACGCTTTGCAAAATTTCTTCCAGTACACGTTCTCGTGATCTCCCATCACTCATGATACTTTTTGATTCATCGTTACTTAGCGCGAGTACCGCCAACCCAAAGATACTATGCAGCAATGCCTGCTGATCCAAGGGAATCGAGGTTATATCGGCCGCTGCAGATATGATGAAAGGTTGCACAGTTGGCGCGTGGATGATCTTGATGAGCGGGTTGACGCGATCAAGAAATATCTGCCAGAGCTTGAAAATCGTGACAGGGTCGAGTGGTAGACTCTCATGAGAACTGGGAGAGGAATACTCTGAGGGATTATAGGATTCGTCTTCTTCTGGTGAGAAACCCTCAGGATGATCTTGCTCGATGATCTTCCGCATCTTGTGGATCTGTAATCATTCTTAGTACTTTGTGACGGAGCCGGGCGGACAGAAAACACCTCATCGTTCAGAGTGACCCATAGCTCACCATCGACAGGCTTTCTTGTTTGGCCACCGACACCCTCACCCACGCTCGGATTATTGTCGCTCTGACTGATGGTCGGGATGCTGTACTCGTGTAACGACGAATCTATATCGATGCTCTCAGCGGCCACGTATTGTTGGAGCAGATTTTCACATTTGGTCAGACGTTCTTGGAGAATTTGAGGTGCCGTCTTAACCTTGGATCTCGGGGGCGCTGGTTTCGAGGGAACGCAAGTAATGTTGGCCTATTCTCGTTAGTACTAAGTTACAATAGCGACCAAAAGCATTCTCGAAGTACCACCATTGATGATTGACTATGTGAGTGAGTGCTAAAGGGATGTACGTACCTTGAGGCAATGTGCACAAGGGATAACCTTGTTGCAACGAATTTTCCGCCTCCGGCAATTCGTACACGAAAGAACTCGGTCACTCGGCTTGCTGAATCCTCCCCCAGATCCTCTTGGATCGGCACCGGCTGTAGGTATAGTCGTCATGACATCCAAGGAGAATCGCAAAGAGGAGAACAACGCGGATATGATTCTTAGTTACGACAACGGACTGCGCTCTGTCCGACAAGTCCGCCCAGACTGCGGACTCACGGACTCTGAGGCCCCCGCACCTTTTATTCTTCTATTGATCGTTGTAAGATTCAGCAGCTGAATGGGAAAGGTAGATGAGCAATCGGATTTATAAGCGTCGTGCAGATAGCATCTAACCAAATCCAGCTACATGTCGCGATCGACCATAAGCGTGCGATTTAACTCTATCAGGTAAGCATAGTTCATGTTCTACGTACGTTGACTTCAAGACAACCTTATATATAAGACAAGTCTTTTCACAATGTAAGAAGAATGAAAGCAATCAAGCATCCAGAGACATTCATAAGAGGCCACAACTCTCAATCTCAAGCTTACTGGAATACGCCCACTTAACAAAAGAATTCGTTGCAGCCCTGCAGCCAACACAGTCATGTCAAGCAACACAATCACTGTCTCGGTTAGAAACTACGAGCCTAAAGAGGTCATGGTTTCACTTATACAACGCGACATCAACTTTTTCTCCTACACCGATCCTGAGGAACGCCTTGCCGCTATCAAAGAAATCTTTGCATCCGACATTGTATGGTTCGATTTCGACGGCTCTACACACCACGGTCACGATGGCTTGCTCAAAAGATCCTCCTTTCTGCTTGACCAGTTGAAAGGGTACGCTCATCGCGCAAATGGTGAAGCCAGTGTGTGCCAGAATATGGCCACGGCCCGCTGGGAGGTTGTGCCGAATGGCAGTGAGAATGATCACGATCAGATACCTTTCATTCAGGGCGGTGATGTACTTGTCGTGGAGGATAAGAAGATTAAGATCTTGTGGTCATATGTCGACAGATTTGATGAGGCTCTGCTACCTAATCTGGGACGCTGAGTCGATCCGAGAATGCTGTTCAAAGAAGAAGCAATGAACGCAGAATATGGGTGGTTCCATTTAAATCACTGTGGGATAATATTGTTGTTTAATATACAAATCCTTTCTTTCCTATAATTGCCTATAGCTGCCGTGTGGCCTTCTTAGTACCAGTCCATACTAAACATTATCGGTACTTTTGTGAGACTCTTGTGTGTATATGTTACTTTGGGACGCGATGTGAACCTCACTTTCCGTGATTATATGCCTAGCACTCGAGCCATCGTCATGGAGCCTGTCCCAATTTCCTTTGCCTGATACTGTTGTGCGTGTCTGACCATGGGGCGTAAGTGGGTGCAGTGGGGTGTCGTGGCTGTAGGGCGTTCTCTGTTAAGTGCCAAGATATTAGCAATGGACTAAGATCAGGATCGTACGATGGAAAGGGGGAAACATGTCTACGTACCGATCCAGGTGTCCCTTTCGAACGGCTCATCGACCGAGCTAAGCAGCCGCCAAAGAGTTTCAAGGATGGCAAAGAACAAGCGATGAGTGCAAGGCTGGATTCCAGAATAGACCAGAGAAGAAGTGGCCCTTGCGAGACTGTAACTGTTAGTGAGTTCAACCGTTTACCAACAGAGATTCGGCAGTCTTACCCATGTGGTCTTTGGGATACTTTTTCGTGTCAATGTACTTGTAAGAAATAATGCGCATAAGAGCAGCTACACTGGCAAGTACACCAAGCCCCAACATCGCGACAACTGCAATCTTACTGCGCCTTGTCATCTGTAGTGAATACACGACGAAAAACGGAGTGATAGCGCATGCCCAGTCTGAAGCTACTTGGACAGAAGTACCCACGTAGCTGAGGTTCAAAAACCCATCTTCGGCTTTGCAATGACCCAAGGCTGGATTCCAGTACGCTGCGAATGGAACACAATTGACGAATAGCTATATCAGACAGATACCACTGGTGAGAGCCATGATTGTCATGATACCGTACATGAGGTACTTGTATCTCTTCTCGACACAGATGTATAGGATCGTAATCGCGATGGCGAACTTCGTGATTGTCGAGGAGCCGTAGTATGTGAGTTCGTAAAGCAGTAGGTACTCCATTCCTCGAACTGTTATGAAGTTCTTCATTTCGTATCGGTCGAGGTACGAATCCGTTGCGCCGACGCCATAGTGAACAGATAGGGCTCCCAGAACGCTAGCAGCAATGAAGGGAAGCTGTTGTTTGTTAGTTTGGCCGACTGGTGGTAGTGGAGAGGACTGTAAGGAGAGTAAACTCACAAACCCGATTACGGCGAGATAATCGTTAAGTTTCCATTGCCCTCATCGACACGCCACGTCCTGACATACACCCTCGTCACGTTGCACTGGCTACACATAGCCTGCGATGCCCTAGGCATGAAGGCGTTGGTATACGGATGGGTTAGCGCCATGAAAGGCGAAGAGATCCAAGAACAGCAAGGCTTTGACTATGATCCTCTGGTGGAGTTGGGCAAACATCCAAAAGAGCCACACAAACTAGCAGATCAACGCATGACGACGGCGTCATTGCTTACATATGGTGTTAAAAACGGATACAATCTCACTCTTGGAAAGAAGGAAACCCGGATGGTCTGTATACCTGGCTGGTATATGAACAAGCTTCATGCTACAGCTCTCCGGGAACTTGCCGAGGCGGGTGTTGAGAAACCCTTCCTCACTGAAAATGATGTACTTGTCGCTTGGTGGACACGAATCGCTCTCTCGCATCTACCCAAAGATTCCGATAACCCTGTGACAGTACAAGTCGGGATGTCCCTCCGAAAGTCACTGGAAAAGGATCTGTTATCTCCAGACAAACAGTATGTTTCCAATTGCTTTGGATTTGTCAACCTTTTACTTTCCGCCAAAGACTTTCACGAAAAGGCCATAAGTGACATAGCGCTGCAAATGCGTACCTCACTCAATGAACAACGAACTCGAGAGCAAGTAGAGGCATATCAGGCCATGGTGTTAGAATCAGTTGCACCGCTACCTGTATTCATGGGAACAGGAAATACGTACCAGGTTTCGTACTCGAACTGGACCCAAGCTGGTTTATTCAGTGCGGACTTCTCAGCAGCCGCGGCGACACCAAGGGATGAGCCACTATATGCGTCGTATATTGCACATTGCCAAGTTCCCTTCCAGTTCCCAGAAGGTTTCATCATTGTTGGGAAGGACTCTAAAGAAAATACGTGGCTTTGCGCGTATCGCGTTCAGGGCTTATGGGAGAAAGCTGAGAAGGAGTTGGCGGCTTTGAAAGAGTCGGATTTCGAGGGTTAAAAGTAAAGTCTTCATAGGATGAGACTCTATATGTTTTTATCTTTGGCAAGATTTAATAGCACATCGATGGATGTGATTGGTGTCATTTATTCGCCAGAACTGAGCAAATGTGCTACGCAATGTGAGACACATAATGAATTTCGACACTCCAAGATGGCTAAATTGATCTGGAGCCTTGTCTTGTATCTCTCAGATCAGATGTTGTAGTAGAATAGAACTACAATTTAGACTAAGCTATGAATAAACATTCTGCCAAAGGAGCATGGCAAGCTCATCTAGCGCCTTTACTCGAAGTGCATTCCAAGAGTTATCCCGGCACTCAGGATCTTATATCGAACGGCATAAGATATCGGTTGCTATTCTATCAGTCTCACTCGCCCGAAAACGTGTCCACAGACCTCCACTTCCAATTTCTAAATCTGTAGTAAGTCATCTCGTCAGGGCCAAAGTAGCTGATAACATCCTCCGCACTCAATTCCCTCCAATATTTCTCAAAGTCAGGCGGTCTTGGCGCCGCCGTGTCTACCCCGTCCGACCAAGCGGTCTTCCACTTGTCCTCTGCCCACCATCCGCCTGTGGTTTTGCATCCTTTGCTGCGCTTGCACCGTTTCCCACAGGACGGACACTTGTATGCCTTCCAATCTTCCTCGTGTTGGCGCTTCCACGCTTCACTTTTTCCATGTGGATATGAGCAAGACCGTCTTGTGTGGCCCATTTTGTTCCTTAATTTGTAATCGTAGTAGTTCTGGCTTGCCTCTTTGGTGTCGTATTGTTGAGGATGGCCATGGCGTAGAGAATCTCGGTGGAGAGTCTGCATCGATGTCCAAGAAAGTAAGCCTCGGATGAGGCGAGACTCCAGAACGTAGTCGCTTGAAGAGAGCATGACCGAGTCACATATATCGTCGGTCGTATATTCCGTCGGTGTAGATGAATCCACTGTCTTGACTCCCACTCCTTCCTTTTCTAGTCGCTGCAGAAGTTGTTTGTTTGCCGGATCGGCTATCTGCCTCTCCGAAAGGTAGACTTGAAAGTCGGCACGCGACAACCTCCAGCTCCCCGGCTGTGAGTTATCTAGAAACCAATCTAGCACCAAAGAGTCAACGCCCGTAGAATGGCCTAGGATGTAGTGATGATGGAGGCCTGGGGGAGGTGAGCTGCGATATCGACGCCCATAGCTGTGAGGGTCTTGGGGGACGCTTTGGCCGACCCAGAACCTCAACCATGTCCCCACGTTAAGCCAATCGCACTCGGTGTATTCATATTCATGTTCCTTGTCGAGAATTGTTCGTATGTAAGCGACCCTCGTTGTTGTCGCGGCTGTAGGAGGATTCGGATCATGCATGGCTATTGATCCGCTTGTGGTGCGGCTTCTAGACATTCAATTTGCTGATAGATCGATCATGAACGGCGAAGTTGACAATTTGCCAAAGAAAAAGCGACTTTTCGGGGCTGTGGTGAAATTTGACTCGGTGCAAATTATGGTACGATTAATTATATGATTAAGGATGCTTTGAGGTTTGAGAACCGGCCAGTGACTCATCGCTGATGGTATCATCAGCTAAGCAAAATAATTAACAGAGCTAATGAAGATCGAGTAACGAGAGGAGCTCAGGCGGCCGCTCGAAAATTGATTGCTACTGGACAATTAAAACCTATCAATAAACTTCAATTATGTACTATTAATGATAACAGTATGGCTAAAGTGACATACACATCTAATTTGTGGTTTCGCCTTGCAGCACAGCAACTGTCATTGATTAGGGACCAATCCTGTCGATTAGCTAGATATCTACGGACAGATGCTGAACCTCTACTTCTCTCCTATGCTGCTCCGAGAACCTGTTGCGCAAGCAAACTGACTCCAGTCGCCATCGATGTCCAACATGTCTAACCCAGGGGGCAGCAAAGTAGTGTCATCCAGAAGCCCACCCATTCCCCATATACCACCCATGGCCAAGTCGTCGATATAGTACATATATCCTGGGCCCTATCCCATTAATGGCTCTTTACGCCTCCTCGAAGCCGCCCTGAGTTCTTACGCGGAGGGTCTTCACAAGGAAGTCCGGCAACTCGGGATTCGCTGTGTTGCTTTTGAGTGCGGTGGCTTCCCTACCAACCTCGGCCAGTCTTGAGACTCAGCGGCTGAATTCGGCAGCACTGAACCTACCATTGATGGATACGCGCCGTTGTTCAATTCTATGATCACCAAAATGATGAAAGATCCGATGGTACTAATGCCTGGGAATGTATCCAAGGCGGCTGCAACGATCGACGACGTTATCAACGGTAACAATTCTGCCGCTGGGAAGCCATGGCGGGTACGAGTTGCTATTGGGTCTGATGGAATAGGATGGGCTCGGCAGAGGTGCTAAGAGATGCAGAATTTGCTAGAGGCGTGGAAGGACGTCAGTTGCAGCACTGGCTGGGAGGGGGCAACAGGTGCTGGAGCGCTCGAGGCCATGCACGAATACACGACTATCCTTGAGGCCGGTCATCGACAAGACGGACGCTAAAATCCTACGGGCATGACTTATTTAGTTTACTTGAAATAGTTGCACAATTGAGCTATTTGCATTGGAAAAAGCTCAAATCCAAAACGCCCATGCCTCACATCGGCTCTCTTGGATCAATCGACTCTTCCGAAGAATGGTTACTTAAACTTTCTTCTGCAGACCGATTGATTAGTCCATGCATTTGCCAAGTTTTCGGTATCTCAGCTGTATCGATCCAGATCTTATTCGATTCAGGCATTCCCTCTACGGGATAGCCGGGCATATGTTCGGATTGATCAGATCCTTTTGTAGCGGTAGTCTGGGCCGAACCAGTGGTTGGAATGCTTGCCATCTTTCTTTCCTGATTCTTTCTCTTCATCTGTAAGATCTTCCACATCTGCATCACCCTCATAGCCGCCCAAAGTGACGCTTTTGTCAACTGAATCGTTGGTCCTTTCGATCTCAGGAACGATGACTAGCAACTCGCTATTATTTTTGACACCGTAATCTCGAATGGGAGCGTCAAGGTCCTTCAGGCCTCGACCTTTGTAGAAAAATTTAACACTGCGTGCTTGACTTTCTGGAAGCTCCATATATAAAGCCATGCGCTCCTGAATGTGCGAAACGCAAAGGTTGCCATCACTGATAGAATAGGCGGGAAAGTGAGCAGGGTATGTAATCCCTCTGTTCTTGAAAAGAATGACGTCTTGTGATAGTCCATTGTAGGACCAAAGGTTTGCAAGCTCTTCCAGATCTTCGGGGGTGAGAGAGGCGTATTTTTCGACCGTGGCAACAGGTGCACCGGTTGCTGGTGATGCTCCGTGGGAACTGGCGCGAAGATTGGGTCCGGCGATCTCCTTTTTTTCTCTATTCTCATGTGTCTTAGTATCCTCCGCCGTAACTTGGTTGTAAGACCCAGGAGGCATTCTTTCAGTTTCCTCCTTGTTTCCATCAGAGTTCCCTTCTGCCTCTGTTCCTACTTCTTCTTGTTCTTCTCCTCCAGTCTGACTACGACTCTCTTCCTCGCCATCTGGCAGTTGAGGTAGAGCAAAAAGAGCCAAATCTTCTTGATGGCGACCAACGTGTCGCTGGTATTGCTTGAGATTAGGAAGTACCTCTTTGCACAAAGGGCATTCTGCCTTGTTATTCTCGGGTTTCAGTTGCTGACAGATACTAAGTAGACTAGTGAGATGGGTTGAGTCCGAGGTGACTGCGTGTACTTTCGATAGGTGATTCTTGATTTCTTTCAAAGAACTGAAAGCCTTGTTACATCCGAGACTGCAATTCCAAGTCTTCCAATGGTGTTTCCGTACGTGATCTGCCCATTGGTAGCGTCGTGGAAAATCTTGGTCTGGAGCTGGACAATCTAGTTCCACGCAGATATACGGGCATAAGTCAGAAAATATGTGTTTTCTGCGACAATCGATTAGTGTCCTTGTCTAAGTATATTTGAAATAGCCGTACTTCCATAGGTGCCTCGATGATATCCGAATCATCATGAAGCAGAATGGGCATTCAAAAGGTCTATCCTCGGCTCCTTGCGGAAGAGCGGGGATTGTTCGTCGCTCTGTGCTGGGAGCAGATGTCGCATACGATGTCTGAGATCGTCCAGCGTCCGACTCATGATCATCGTCTAACTCCATTGAAACCGGTTCATTCAAGTTGAGATTCTGCGGAAGCGATGATGCCGTAGTGCTCTGAGCACGATTCGTTTTATCATTGTCATCCAGTCCGCTCGACAACTTCTGATGATGTAACTCCCGGTATTTGAAGTATTGCCGTCGGCGAGAGATTGCTTTTCCAAGTCTTTCGGTAACGGTATTTGAGGCTGTGGTAAATCTGGCACGGACATGCTGGACGTCGAACGGCTCAAAATGCGAGGTGTCAATCAAGGAGGCTTTCTTGAGACGATCGTGTTGGGAGGGGTTGTGTATGGACACGGAGAGTCTGAATAGACAGTTGATGTTTTGAACGATACTGTCAAATATTTGGGATAGTTCCGACGATGCCGGTGGATCGACTTGGAAAGAGCTGCCATCGTCGGAATCATCATCCGCCATACCCAGAGAGGTGGGTTCTTGATCCCATGGCGTTATTTCTCCTGTAATTATAGACTTGGCTACCGATGTCAGGGCGAAGTAGTCGAACAAGAAGGTTGTCTGTAACTTACCGTCATCGAGCGACTCTTGTAGGTCCTGCAAAAGTTGAATCACCTGGTCCCGAATGTTTGATGCATCCCGAAGCCGATGATCAAGGGAACTTCTTCCTTTTCTATGGGCACCAATATTGCCACTCCAGACCTTGAACCTACTCAGCTCATTTTTGAGCCTTAACAAAGATACATCGTCTGCATCATCAGTATGAAGAATAACATCTGATGCGGCACTTTCCCAGATATCGGGCGCATTGCAGAGACTATTGAAGCCTCGTAGACATGCCGAAACACGTTCTGCGATGGAGTCCATGTTGACAGGTCAAGGTTGAGATCTTTGAGGCATTTTCTAATATGCAAGTAGAACTCAAGGGTCTTGGGTATCTTGCTTCTGCTGACCAATTACCTTTGTTGGTTATCATCACCTGCAGCTCAGCCGCAGAACCCCTCTTCTTTTCTCTTGCCTCGTTTGGTCAGCAACAGAGCCTTAGAATCTTCATACCTTCACTTGATCGAACACTTTCAGTCCCTCAAAATGTCCGGTTTCGAGGTTGCTGGTATAGTTCTTGGCAGTATACCCATCGTGGTCTCGGCTTTGGAGTTTTACATGAAAGGACTTGGCACACTCCAAAACTTCCGATCTTATAAACGAATCCTCAAAAGCCTCATATTGACCCTCAAGACTGAACACGTCAACCTACAGAACATTTGCGAGAAGCTTCTCGTGGGCATCGCGCCACAAACACGTATCGAAGAGATGATACGTGATCCATTTGGAGGACTTTGGAAAGAAGCAGAAATCATGAACAAGTTACGCCTAAGGCTCTGGACTTCCTTACAAGTATTTGATGAGAGGGTACAGGATATGAGAGAAGCTATCGAGGAGATGATGGATAAACTAAATTGTGGGCCAAACGGCAAGGTAAATGACAACTGCCTCGACTAAGGGTTCGTCTTGAGCAGCAATCTAACATATGTCAGGGCGAATCAGCCGAAACCTCGTCGATCAAGAAACAGTTCAAACGCGCGACATTTATCCTGCAAAAGTCCAATCACGAGGAAGTCTTAACACGAATTCAGGATGGTGTGTCGGCTCTCCAAAGACTGGCCATCTTGAACACGGAGCTTGAGTCAGAGAGAAAGTCTCGCTCGCAAGGCAGGCTAAACAGACTTGTCAACGGGATGTTAAATGGCATCTACCAAGCACTTCAATCAACTATGACTTGCAAATGTCCAAGTCTACATGACGTGGGCTTAAGATTGACACCTCCGTCGCTGACTGTCGTTCCTGAGGATGACGATGAGGATATCCTCAAAGAACTACAGTTTCGTCTCGCCGTTTCACACATGAAAGTCCTCCCGACTTCATTTTCTAGGCAATGGAATGAAATTCTTCTTAAAAGTGGGGAAGAATGCAAGAAATCGGCAGTATCAGTCACCACGCAAACCACGATCTGTTCGAAAAGGAGCGTTGGATTTGATATTCCATCGCCAGTGATCAATACAGCAAATCAAAGACAATCAACACAAACATCAGTTATCCTTCAGCCAGCTATGGCAAACCTTACCCTGAGTACGATAAGAATGATGGCAGATACCGGACACTCGCGACACATCGGTAGCCTCTGCGAGGCCATGCAGTGGATGGGAAAAAAGAAGCAAGGCGAGAAGTGCGGGCATATTCAAGACTTTCACACGCATAAATCCCAGAAGTACGACGTGTATACCCTCGAGTGCTTGGGAAGTGGCGACGAGTGGTCCCTGGTGCCTTTAAAGCAAGTTCTTCAAGATCCCTCTTTGCTTTATGGTGATAAATTGCGCTTAGCTTGGATGATATCATGCAGCGTGTTGCAAATGCAAGGCACACCGTGGATTTCACGTATTCCCCGGAGCGAAGATATCTACATCGTTCAGAAAGGAGGAGTGGCTCAGTACCAGCACGTCTTTGTTCTCAGACATTTTCCCGAACAGGCCAAAGCTACTCCTGCGACACCATCACCTACCAACCCCTTCATGTTGTATCTCGGTATACTTCTCATCGAGTTGATTCTTGGCCAGTCAATAGTAAGTCTTGATTCAAATCAGGACCGAACACTGGAACCTGGTCTTCCACAGCATGTTCTCGATTACGAGGCTGCCAATAAGTTCTTGGGTCGAGTGATGATGATTGGAGGTTCCGGGTATTACAATGCAGTTGAACGGTGTTTAAGATCAGACATGCACAGGGTCGACTCAGTTGATGGTCTATGCAGTCTTCAGAGTGATGTAGTTGCTGGAATCATCACTCCACTTGAGCAGGACTTGAAAAGGATAGTGGCCTAGTAGAATTTGTATGTATGGTACAGACTCCAAGGGATTTTGTTATAAATAGATATTGGGATAATGCACAACGATTATTACAAACAAGCTAGAAATGCTAGACTCAGAGATATTTCATGCGCGCTGAGGAAAAGAGTTCACCTTTTGCATGCTGTCAAAAAACGTGTTCTTTACCAAGGTTGAAGGTAGGCACTTATACTTTATTTGAGACCCATAGCAAATTCAGTAGCATACTGTCAAAAGTTAGCAGTCGCCCTTCATTCCCAGCTCAAAGTTTCCCCAATCTTAAGAACTTCCTGCTTAATAACATCACGGATTCTTCCCTACCGCATCATCAAAAGACCTATGAGTAAAGGGCGCATATAAGTTACTTGTCATAGTTATAGATAGGGACATGCCGTGTTTATTCACGTCTAAAGGTTCAGACCAAGTTTACATATCTGACAGATAGTTTTTTTACAACTACAATAAGGTATCAAACACATACCTTAAAACATACTTTTCCCTCTCTCAACCTTCACAAAGGTACTACAGCTTCGCAGAGGTCAACTGAACAACCCTTAAGAACACGGTTTTTCTACTATTTAAGCATAATAGCCGATACTTACACAACTCTCAAATTTCAAGCTTTCACACCTGCATAAAGCTTTTTCTTGCATCATGACTCTAACTTTCTCTTCCGAAGGGTATAAAATCCCATCTGCTCCTCCTTAGTTTTGAAGCAACATAAAGCCACGTCTTCAGACAGTCATCAACTAGTCCATCATCAACCTTATCGTGGAAACAATGAGTTTTGCCTTGAGGTATAAGAAGCCCTGCCTACCATCTTGCTTGTCTCTATTAACAACGCATCGGCAACATCTCCCCCACAGACCAAGCCAAGATGACAACCACACACAACGGCCCCCGGCCTCTACCTGCCATTCACATCAACGCTTTCCCCGGAACAGGGAAACTCGTCATAGCAAAAGAACTCGTCACCTTTTTCCAGAATGATAGTGTCAAAATTATATACAACCAGTCTCTCCGCGACTGCTTCGGTAGAGCCCCTCCCTGTGATACCCCAGGCTATCAAGACATTCGTCGCAAGTGGCGCCAAACCACCTTCAACTTTCTCATCAACCAACCAAGAACATATACATCTGCATACATTTTCACGGACTTCCAATCTTCCAAAGATCTAGGCAGCGCTACCTGCGAAGAATACGCCGCCTGCGCCAAAGCTCGGGGCTGTGATTACATTCCCATCACTCTTCATAGTGACGAAGACCTCGGCCTCGGGAGACTATCCGTTTCCGATACGGCACCACATGGAACACGGCCAAACATTGAGCTGGAAAGAGGGTTGAGACAGAACGCCGAGCTATACGAGGCTGAAGATTACGATACTTCGCTTACCTTGGATGTCACCAGCCTTTCTGCAAGGGAAGCGGCTACTAAGATCTTTGAGCATTTGCTCAAGGTTTCGCCTTCTTTGAGATCAACTCAGAGCGCGGATCTCTTTGATTGGATGATTCTCTGAATGGGCCATAGCTAGATTAGGTACGGTAAACGTACCGTTACCAAGGGAATGATAGAGGCACAAAAGCACTAGAGAGAACGACTCAGATATAGAAATACATTAATAAGAAAGGCCATGTTGGCTTCTAAATCTAGCCAGGGCCAGTCTAAACTACCGTCCGTGTCGGGTCTCTGTACGGCAAAGCAAGCCGCCTGGGTAACATGAAGCTGAATTGGTTCTTTTCTCATGCTGCTTTCGCTTCTTTGAGCCAGAGGCTTAGGAAGGAGCTCCTCCTTGCTGCCCTCTAACCATTGCTTGATTGAAGCATCTTGATCAATCCCAACTTTGTAGGTTTTCCCGTTGTCGAATCCTCTTGTATGACGCCATTTCCATACTTTGGGCAGCTCATCCATAGCTGCTGCATGTTCTTCGACAGTTGTGATTGGGGGTATTCTACAGAGCCTGTCGCTTTGGACTCGATGCGCGTGAACTATGCAGCTATGGTTTGCTTCTGCCCAGGCCGTAGGGTTGTGAAATACTGTTCTTTGTCTCTTTTCAGGTCCCCGTCGCGGTCGAAATCACAGAGTATAAGTTCGTTTCGAGAAATATCAGTACCGGTCGCAGTGTCCGTGAATGTAAGACCGCCTTTGTTCATGATTGAGCCGTTGAAGAGACGCGAGGAGAAGTTTGGAAACGTAACCTCGCATCGGTGTTCCAGAAAGAGATCAATATTTATAATGAAGGGGCTTGGAGACTCCAAGTCCAGCACAGGCGAGTAAGTGAAAACATGTGCCTGGTTAGAAGGCATGGTGGAGATATGTCGCTTCATGTTGGAGAAATCGTACTTGTTTACGTTGAAATTCGATGAAGCAGAGAATTACAAGACTACGAGTCAGTCTCATGAATTGTGACTTGTGAGGAAAGGTCAACAGTCAATTGAAGATTCGTCACAGTAGGCTACCAACAAAAGAATCTGACTTCTGTGACATGATTGGTGAATAAATCTGTTGGTTGAGCGTCGCCCAACGCATAGATATCCATGCAAGTCTTGTTGGTCAGCCTGCGCCTCACTTGTTGATGTAAAGCGTAGTTGTCGATGCTGTGTAAAACTATGAAACATTCTATGACTTGCAATAGTCTATGATTCAGTGATTTGGCCTCGTTCCTGAGCCTGCTCTCAGGGTCCCTTGTCGGCTGCGAGGTCCCAAGGCCAGGTTTTATTGCCTGACATATAGCAGCAAGGTGGAGGCCTCGAGGGAGGGTAAAACTGCAGTGAAGGTTGCCACATTGATATTGGCCACACTGTTTTTGTGGCCACTTCCACACTTTGTGGTCACTTCCTGTATGAGCCACAAGGCACATTCGAGTTATTATGGGTTATTCTGACCCAGTATTGATTAACGTGCTACAGATACCGCCTTGACAGAAGGCAAATAGTCGCAGCCGAGGTCACAATCGGCAAGCTGTATTATCAATGATACTTTGTCTATAACCAATTCTGATTGATAAATATACCTTTGACTTCATGTATGACTCTTGGACTAAGTACAATTTATTTCCTCAAATGTGCCTTTGGCCCGCAGAGGGATTATGGTCAAGGCTCGCTTGTAATAGGCAGAAGGACTCTCGCTCTTCTCTAATATAGTTATTAGTGATTGCAACCTTGTTCTGATATATACAGCTTTCTTATAGACAAAATCCTACTGGGTCAATACAGGGAAGTCTATAACGTATATATTCAAGCCCAGAGAGATCTTGATACATCTTACACCAATAGTATTATAGAGCATTTAACACACTCTATTGCTCTCTTTACTGACATATGAATAGTGAAGTTTCGATTCCCCAACTACCTGTCCTCTTACCTTTATGCTTACAAGGTGAATGCCATAGACTACCTAGATCTGTTTGGAAATAGGATTCAGTGTTGCTTTCTCGGCCTTTAGTATGACTAGACATTCAGCTGTCCCTCGTTGGAAGATAAAGACTTTGACGATGAGCCACTATCGGTACATTAGAGAGATATCTTGGAGACGTTTGCCGATGCAGAGTGCGCGCACTTTTCACGCTAGGATCTGTGCATCAGCGACGTACAAGCACGCTGAGTCACGTCTCAACGATGCTTCATGTCTACTAGTTTGGGAGACATTTGTTGGAATCGCGACAGTGCTTGCAACAGCGTTTCATGCAAGATGAGAGAATGACAGGGATAGTCCATGTGTATCGAGATAGGATGGCAAAGCTTAGGGTCGTTTCGGTTGGATCGGTTTGATAAACAATCATCAGGTAAACACCCAGCTTAAAGACAGGCTCTATATGAATGGATAACTTATACGCGTTTGAACGGTGAGAGAGCCGAGACAAGATACAGCCAAGCGTTTATTTTCATGATGTATCATAGTGAGCAAATCTCTCTAGCTAATTCATGATACTTCAGTAACAGATACAGTCCGTAACTCATCAGACTGATTGGTAGTACCGTATCAACGACCATCTTAATATTCCAAGAGGTCCAAGAGTCAATGCCAAGAAGACCCTTTATGCAGGAGAGGCTGCTCAGCCATCCTGACGCGCAATCAGCACCCTTTCGCCAAGACCAAACTCTCGAATCACCTCGTTACGACCCCTGCACAGACAATTCCCGGTGTGGAGTTCCCAAGACCCTTAGCTGAAGGATGTCAAAAAAAGCTGGATCCCGCAATCTCATTAAAAAAAGGCCCTTTAGCCTTGGCTTTTACGGTAAGTCAGCCGCTATTTGCAGGCTCGTAACTAAGAAATGGAATGTGCCGTATAACCGACGTCAACATATCAATTCCCGACGCTATGACCGACACTTGAAGCTAAAGAGTGAAGCTGTAGTAAGCTTAGACACCTTAAGTAATACGTCTATTTGTCCCCGCGTACAAGTTCCCGAATGCCAAGACACGGTTAACTCGGCGTTGCTCACGGGGAACCCGTTATTACGCCAAGGTGAACAGCCAAGAAGGATACAGCTCATCAGAAGACTCTTTTTCACGTCTGCGCCCCCTGCGCCCAGCAAGCATGGGGGGATATATCTAGACAGCCCTCCTGTGCCGAACCTTTCCTAACCTGACACCAAACAAACGTCTCTATACTTTGTGCCACAATGTCTGCTCCATACGACCCCAACCAAGGGTAAGCAATCCTTCTCTTGAGAAATAAGGATTAGCATAAAGTTGAGGCTAACATTATTCTGACAGTTACTACCAACAAGGTGGATATCCTCCTCAAGGCTATCCTCCTCCCGGCCAGGGCTACCCGCCCCCACAGCCGGTAAGTTGACACCAAACGTGATGACCCTCCAAGTCAGCCCAACTAACAAGAAGTAGATGCAGTACCAACAGGCACCACCACCACAAGAAGAGAAGAGCCACGGCTGTCTATATACATGGTAAGCAAACCAAAACTCCCCATTATCAACAAAAACTAATAGTCCTCAGTATCGCCACCCTCTGCTGCTGCTGGCTCTGCGGCGAAACGTGCGAGTGCTGTCTTGAGTGCTTCGACTGCTGCTGTTAATTGATCGACCCGGGGTTTTCGACAATCTTAGCGTTTGCATTTCTCAGCTCGGAAAAACACATGGTTTTCTCTTTTGTAATTAGCTACTGGGAACTCGACAGAACAACTTCTTTTGTAATGGCTCTTGGTCAGCAACTCGACCTGTAGCCACCGATACCACAAACTCAATGATATGCAAATCTGCTACAGGTTCCTTGTTCTCCACGTGCATATGCTTCCGTCGAACTAGTTCGGTGGTCCTCCAACCCTACAGCTTCGACAGTTCGCATTGGTCAAGCATTGAAAATACCTATGCGTGTAAGTCGGGGACGTTCAAGGATGTGAAGGGGCTTACTCTTCGCTTTCTTTGTCTTTGAACCTAGTACAGTCGCAATCGACTGGGCATGTAGTCGTAGGCTTGGCTCTCGACGAGGATGAGGTTAGCCCAGGCTCTCTGCAAGGTCTGCACCCGGCGTTGGTGATGCATTGAAAGTATCTGAGTCTGTTAACAAGGACGTGAATCAGCCAGACTATGGTCATCTTACTCATCGCTGTTCTTGTCTTTTATTCTCGTGCAGTCGCACTCTTCCGGGCAATCTCCCTTGCTCGCTGTCGTAGTTGTTGTAGGGCTGTTGACGATAATTACTCTAACCAGTCCTGTGGAAATGGTCTCCGTGTATGTACCCGGTGGCATCGTTTTGTAGTCGGTCGATGAGGTCGTCAGTACTCCAGCCAAGTCTGTGATGATGCCTTCGTCAACAAAACCTCTTGGTACGTTGGCGATAACTCTTAATACTCCTTCTTGTGCGTTCCTTTCGTTTCGTGGCCGGCTAGCTCCGTGGGCGCCAGTGAGCAGAATGAGGGCCGCAAGACCTTGTAAAGACACCATATTGTAAGTAGGATCTTAGAGACAGGCTAGGTACTGTTTCAGAGGTTGAGCCTATCATGAAAGCTCCTGTGTCTTGGATATAGTCTATCCAAAGACCTCAACATGTCGACCCAGTCACTTGGCTTTGGGTTTATGTAGTCACCGTTCCTGGTCAGTTGATCTCACACAAACCGTGTGAACCAGGTGTTTCTTTGAACCCTCCTTACACACGATTCTGAGCAACAGACACCTTATCACTGTGAAAATGGTTTGGTCGCCGGATCTGGAAGGTTTGCTCGCGTCGCTAGGCAACCCCAAAGGCTGTATCACCTACGAGGTTGATGCGACCGACGCGGACGAGCATCTGCAAGAGTCTTTTGACATCACTTCGTTTCCTGACAATCAGTATTGTGCTAGCTGAAGACACAAACTTCGACATGAGATGGATAATGCTGTAGGATTGCACGGGTGATTGTGTCCGTGTATGCCACGCTTGAGGTTTGTGA
This sequence comes from Fusarium lateritium, assembly GCA_014898835.1. Taxonomy (NCBI): domain Eukaryota; kingdom Fungi; phylum Ascomycota; class Sordariomycetes; order Hypocreales; family Nectriaceae; genus Fusarium; species Fusarium lateritium. The sequence continues at coordinate 102,468 of JAAVTZ010000143.1, forward strand.
TAGACTGACTGAAGCGACGTGGCAACCTTGCAAACTTGCAAGCTTGGGCAAGCAAATAAGAGGAACAAAAGAAGTCTGAATGAACGAGTTGTACCAAGCGTGCCAAATCAAACTTAGAGCTGATCTGAAAGACCAAAGTTGTTCTCCTTTCACTACATCACCAAGGCCCGTGACATCTAATCTACCCGTACGCTTTCAGGCAGAAGGCCCTCCCATCACCAACATTCACAACCCCAAGCAACTCTTGTACAAGCCGCCGCGCGTCCCAGCAATATCTGTACCACAACGTTATCATCAGAACCACGCGAACACCAGCTCTAAATAGCGCCAGCACTCGCTAGGAACCAGGAACAAGGCCCTCGTCCTGTCTCAACACAATGCCACTCGCGATGACTACCAAAGTCTAGCCCTAAATGCGATTGGGCGAAGAAACCGTTGTCCCAATGTCTCGGCCATAAAACCATGTAAGACAACATAATTCACCGTCGGCAAGCCCAAGCGAAGCGATAAACGAAAGCCATGTCATGAAACCAGAACGCTTGTATTCTATTAAAACAATTAATCAATGCACATGCTCTATCCGTTTTCTCATCCAAACTATTCCGCCTTGCTCGTCGTTTTCACTTCAGGCTTTCTTTGTCTCCTTCGCACAAAGTCCCACGTCCGCGACACGCCGCTATAGAACCGACTGTCCACATCAACACCGTAGGCCTCGAGCACCGACAGCACGCCGTACAACTCGAGCCAGACCAGGACGCAGAAGTCGAAGATGTGAACGAACCACCAGAAATGCTGACTGCCTAGAGGGCACGTGGCGTACTCATACTTCCACTCCCAGGCCTCCTGGTCGAACCACAGGCTCAGCAGGCCGGCGTTTCCGCCAAAGTCGCCCATCATGCTGCGCACCGTGATCTCGCGTCTCCCAGGCATGCCCTTGGTTCCAGGGAGCTTTTGTTCTTGAGCGTCTGACCAGCTGGCGACCTGCCACTGACGCTGTGAGGGGTCTGTACCGTTTGTCTGGTTGATGTAGTGGTACGTGTCGCAACCAGCGTGGTCGTGGCCGTTGAGCATCAAACCATCACGTCCGACTCCTCCGCCAGCAGCAGTCTCCTTCCCGCTCATCCCCCACATTCCCTCCAAGAAGCCCCGACTGGCATCAGCGCTGAGCTGGTTCTGCTCCTTGAGACCTCCACCATCTGCTGCAGTATGAAAATCGAAGAAGGGCGCATCAACGCAGATTCCCGCGGGTTTGTACATAGGAATATGCGTGAGGATTAGTGTGAAGTGGCCCTTGTAACCCACGGCGCCCGAGGTACCAATGACGTCGTTGATGAAGCTGTAGGTGGCGTCCTGGAGAGGAATAGACTTGGCGGGCGTGTCGAGGTTCATGTCGTTCACGACGATAATGCGAATCTCGGGCATTACTCGCTTTGACTCTAGGTTGGTACCAGAATACAAAGTAGCTCTCGTCTCAGGATCCGTGACAGGTAGCTCAAACCGAAGCTCGTAGTTTGCCTTTCCAAAGACTCGTTCGAAGCGCTCCAGACGTTCCTCGTTCAAATCTCCAGCGTAACCAATGTCGTGATTTCCCGCCACATTCAGCATTCTCTTCTTCCACACCTTCTCTTCCTCACTACCATCCAGCATTCCTGACAACATGTATTCGGTGCTGGGGCTTCGTGCCAAGTCGTCCGACAGCCTCTCAGTTCCCTTGAACACACGGTTCCAGAACCGTCGGCCTCGCTTCTCGAATTCCTTATTGTCGATCCACTGGCTACCAACAAGGTCTCCCAGTACCGACACATGGGTAGGGTTGGACCACCAGTTGACTTGACGGTAGATATGCGCCAGGTAGAAGTCGTTCCCCCACAGATCGAACCGTTTGCGCTGCGACTCGAGGAAGTAGGGCAAATCCTCCATGAAAATATCGACAATGTCATGAATTATCCTTCGGATCCGCTCGCGGAAACACCAATGGCTCGTCTGAAATGTCGCATGCTTGTAGACAGACTTGATATGGGGAAACGTGCCCAGGTAGTTTGTAATAATCGAGGTATCGCCTTCTAGCTGCGGGTCGCCAAGCGCAAGCAATCGGAAAGGAGCCAACTTGGCATGGTCGTCGGCCGAAGGCTTCGAAGGCCAGTGAAACTTCTTTGTCAAGGCATACGCTTCCTGGCTATCTCTCGACTCGACGGGGAACGCGCATCCCTGGATGACGGGGAAAAGGTATAAGTAGACGGTAAAAGCTACCGCCAGCGGCACCAACAGGCGCAGGCCATGGCGGAGAAAAGCCACGACGTTCATGTAGCCGAGCTCATGTGCAAGCCACGTTGGAGATGGTTCAAAGAGGCCAACGGGACGTTGATGGCAGCGGCGCAAAGATAAGAATCAAGAAAGGAGAATAATGGTGGTGATGATACCCCTGGAATGCGAATGCTAACGACACGTGAAGATAAAATGGCTTAGTCATGCTAAAGGAGCGCCCCTTTTCCAGGGAGGCTAAAATAGACATCATTCGTTAAAAAGGACCATATAAAAGGGATAAGAGGACAATAATATGGTATGTTCTTTTTCTTTGAGATCTAATTGATAGACATAGAGAATGCTGGTGTCAGGTAGGTTTAAACAGAAGGATGCCAAGATTCCTTTCTTCCTATGCTACCTCATCCGACGATCTGCGCCGCAACCTTGTCCATCATATCTAATGTTCAATTGGGTATCTATTTCACTGTTCACTATTGATTCCGGTCATATCTCTATGAACATCCCTTGTGTATGAACGCCTGGTGATGAGTCCTTTCATGATTGTTCTGTGATGTGGCCTCCCTGGTGTTGACCTAACCTACACCACCTCTGGATTGCGAGGTAGCATCACCCATAGAACCAAAGTCCAGCGCAAAGGGTTGGTGCTGTCCATAACTGGCGCTAGACAGCCACTCGAATGCTGGTCCCTTCCAAAGACAGCTCATTCCTGCTCGTAGAGCTCCTCGTCCTCCCGCGGCCACTCCACCTCAAACTCTGGCTCATCATCCTCATCATCCACCACCGCAAACGCAACCAAGCTATTATTCTTCAAACCCAACTTCGTCGGTGTGCTCTCCCCACTCCCTGTCTTGAGCTTAACCCATCCCCCCGAGGGGTCGTTCGGAACCTTCAACGCGCCATACGCAAGTGTCGAGTCTGCATCAACAACTGTGGTCTTGGGAGGCGCGAGCGATGTGGTAAGTCCGCGGGGGTATCGCTCGCTCAGAACGCTGAGAAGCTCGGCGGTGACGTTGGAGAAGGGGGCGAGGGCGTCGATGAAGAGATAGATGGTATGGATGCCGTGCTTGAAGCGCACCGAGATGTGTGCGTCGTCGACGTCAGTCTGAGGTCGTGTCAGCGCCTAATCAGTAGAATTTCCACAGTTGGAATCCTACCATTTTGTCGATCTTGAAAGTGAGGATTTGCAGAAAGACGTCAGGGTTCTTTCAAAGATGTCGCCTCCAGCTCTTTGTTCAATTCATGAGGGGCATGACAGGCACGCATTTCAGCGGGGCCGGTCGCGGCAAAGTTTGGCGCGAGGTCACGTGAGAACGCGTAGAGTGCTCGGGAAACATGCAGAGTTGACACCTGAGCCGTGATGCAGCCTAATCAGTTTGTATGGGATATCCTGGTACATTCACAGGTAAGATGACGGGATGTGAGCTATCGGATAAGAATCACATTGTTGATACGTCACCTTAGTTCAGGGATGTGTGGCAGTGACACTTGGTTCCAGGTACCGCCGGCTTAGGATAAGATGGAGGCAGAATTAGGGCTTCTAGAAGGTCTTTTGTTATCTAGACCACCTAACATACAACTACAACGGGCAAGCTATAATCAAGTAATTGACCTTACTGCTCTTGCAAGGTCTAAAATTGTGAATATCGTGAGCCGTGTGTAAATACTGTACAAAAACATGTAGGCACTGTCCCAAGATCGCATGAGCCTCCAGTTCGCAGCATCAATCTCAATTCACATTACCTTATTCTAATACATCTATCTCTCCAAACAACGATATCGGGCCTAGCCAGTTGTCAGCATTTATTACCAACCTGAGCCCCTCTTACACTTTACCGATACCAAGCGGCCTTGACTAGCACCAGCAGAAAAAAAAAAGCAACACCGCCGGGATTGCAAACTCCGGCCGGTCTCTCGTTCTCCGCAATCACCGCCGAGGAGAAAGGATCCACCTGATAATCAGCCGCAGAGCCTCGCGACAATCTCGGCCTTCTGCTGGAAGGTGAAAAGAGAGACAATCATACACAATCACCACCAACCATGGCAGCTACCGCACCCGCCCCGTCATCTCGGCCCGGCCTGGTCACCAGCACTGCCGCCGGCGCCCCGTCAGCCTTCCCCCAAGATGTCCACCCACGCCTATCCGTCGCGACGCCCACGCGTCTGATGCTGGGAACCCTCTCATCAGCACTCGTGGGCTTCTCGCTCGGTGCGACGCAGGGTGGTCAGATGGCGCAGCTGCGGTTCCGGGCCGAGCACGCTCACAAGATGCCCGACACAACGACAGGGTGGTACTTTTACCACAAGAGCAAGAACTACCATGCCATGCAGGGCGGCATCCGTGAGGGCTTTCGCATGGGTTTCAAGACGGGGTTCTGGAGCTTGATGGCCCTGTCGCTCGAGAGCACGGTCGATCGGTATCGCGGGGCCAGCGACATGTTTTCCACCACGATAGCTACGCTTACAGTCGCTGGCGCGTTTTCCCTCTGGCGTAAGTGGTCAATCCATTCAATCTCTTTACTCTCCAAGCCTCGGCTGCATGCGCATTGACAATTGGGAAACTGAATTCCCAAAACCCCATATGGGGAATTATGGCACTTGCGCAGAGCATGGCATGGCATACATGCGATGGAAACCGACGGGTAGATATTGCAAGCATTCAATGTGGAACCGTTTAGCTAACAAGCGCCGATGTTCGGCGTTGGCATTCTAGATCGCTTGTCATTCACAACGGCCGCCCGGACCGCGCGATACGGGCTCATGTTTGGCCTCGCGTATGGTGGGATCCAAGATGTCGTTGGCTTAGCCCGAGGCAGACCGATCGGTTATGTTGAGTTTCTCAGACGTCGTGGTGCAAGGACGAAGCAAGATGATGCCCATCCAGCATTGTAACTGATGGGCCTGGCTGGTAAATCTATGTACAGTATTGTAGTAATATCAAGAGCTGGTACGGATATAATGGATCATGATTATTTACAAGTCAATTGACTAGAACAGGGGCAAAGAAGACGGCCCAAGATCAAACAGAGATAAAAACTAGGTAGCGTCGTTATCGGGGCAGTCCGAGTGCGGTCTTCTAGGTTGACGCCTCTCCCGCAAACCAAAACCAGACAGGGCCAGCGGCTTTGCTCGGTCTTTTATGGAGCATCATCGATAAGCAGACACTACACACTACGTGACTTCCTGCAGAAAGCTTCTAGCGAGATCGACCTTTTTTTTCTCTGTCACGCCTGTTGAATAAGGCTAGGCTGATCCAGGCCATGCAGAGAGAAGAGATACGGTAGCAGAGCCCCATTCGTCATCTCGGCATATCACCTTATCTAAGGTACCGATTGCAACGACACGACACGACACATCACTCCTTGCTTGTTTGTTGTGATCACCAGTTAGTGGCTTGGAACAAAGACCAACTTACAGATCATCGTCATCACTTCAAGTCACAAGACTCTCGGTCTCAGCACAGGGCAAGCCTTGCCAATCCAATCTCTCAAAAGAGTTAACACAATGCATCGCCATCTCTTCTACAGTAGGCCAGGTTTCCCCACAATGTCCTGTGCTGCAATAGCGTCCATGTTGTCACCAATTACATAACACGTATTTACTGGGATCGCGGCCTGTTGCGGCATCACTCAAGACATTGGAAATGCTTCCCCAGCTTCTAATCTTTCGCCGAGACTTCCAGGCCAATCACGATGCGTCAATCCACAATCGATGCCTTCATCTCCATCTTTGCACCCCCCACGCCCCTCAACGGCTACATTCGGCCTCTGTCTTTAGATGCAAAGCTAGCCTCAAAAATGGCCACGTGACGGCTGATAAGCTCCGTTTGTTGCAATGCCATCGTCAATGCTTTGGCTCCGTCCCGGTAATCTGGGGCTTTTTTTCGCCTCGCTTGCAAAAAAACATTGCCTTTAGTCACGTACGGCCCGGGCTCGGCCTTTGCGGAGAAGAGACACAGACCAGGGGTTTTAGGTAAATGTAGTGTAAACATGACTAGCTCTGCTGCTCTGGTCCATGCTAAGCTGGATATCAATGGCAAAATTGCTTGGAATGGGGAAAAGCAACAGGGAGATGGCTAGATATGGCTCGAGATAGCGCCACCTCCCTCACACGCCCCCAGGCACAAGGCACAGGCACTGACACCGCATTGAACCGACACTGCCAGTGCTAGAGCCCAGAGTCAAAGATATAATAAGCCCTCGGCCACCCTTTCATTCACCTCTCTCCAAACTCAGATAGAATTAACTTATCTTGCATCATCGCACCGACGATACCTGTGCCTTCCGTAAACAAACAATCACCAACCACATACACCATTCACCACACTCTCTGGATCCCTCCATACTGATCCAGCCTCCTCATCCAAACCACACTTAGGACAACTTCCAAAACACCACACATCTCGATATAATGAGCTCAGCCCTTCGGCGAGGGACTGCCCAGCCCCTTCGCTGGGCGAGTGCATCCTCCAACGCCACCATCATCAACACCCTCCGACCATGCATTGCCATCACCAAGACCAACATGGCCACCCGCCGTCACATCCACACCTCTGAGCGACGCACCAACACCATGGTCGACCAGCGACCTATCCCCGACCCTCTTCCTCCTATCGCTCCCAGCAAGGCGCCTCTCTCCGTCCTGCCTCTGATCATGATCCTGCGATCTCTGGCCACCATGACCGTCTCCTCCTCGCCTCTGCTTCTGCCTCCCTCCCTGCACATCATGGGTATCTTGGCCAACAGCACCAACCCCCTGCTCAACTCCGACAAGAACCCCGTTCTTCGATATTTCCTCAAGAAGACATTTTATGCCCAGTTCTGCGCCGGCGAGAAGTCCCCCGAGATCAAGAAGACCATCGATGGACTCAAGAACATTGGCTTCACTGGTGTTATCCTGAACTACGCCAAGGAGGTTGTTCTCACCAAGGCCGAGGGCAAGGAGCTTACGAACGGCGCCATTGAAACCGACGAGTGCATCCAGAACGACATTCTTCCCTGGGCACGAGGCACCCTTGAGACCGTCCGACTTGCCGAGCCCGGTGACTTTGTCGCCCTCAAGTTCACTGGTGCCGGCAGCATCGCTCTGTACCAGCTCAAGGACCGTCTTCCTCCCAGCCCCGCCATGTACAAGGCCATCGACTCCATCTGCCAGCTTGCCCACGAGCGTGGTGTCCGCCTCCTCTTCGACGCTGAGCAGGACATGCTCCAGGATGGTATCGATGACTGGACTCTCGAGTTCATGCGCAAGTACAACAAGGGTCTCGGTGAGGCTGTCATCTTTGGTACCTACCAGGCCTACAAGAAGAAATGCCCCGAGGTCCTCTCCAACCACCTCCAGCTCGCCCAGGCCGAGAACTTTGCTCTCGGTGTCAAGCTCGTCCGCGGTGCTTACCTCAACTCTGACCCCCGCGAGCTCTTTCACGACACCAAGGAGGACACCGATGCCTGCTTCGACTCCCTCTCTGCCAGCGTTCTCACTCGCGAGTGGAACGTTGACGTCAAGGGTACCGGCAAGTACCCTGCTTCCAGCCTCGTCGTCGCTTCTCACAACGCCGAGTCCGTCCGCCGAAGCCGTGCCATCATGGAGGCTGGCCGCGCCAAGTCGGACATTGCTTTTGCTCAGCTTCAGGGCATGGCTGACGAGGTCAGCTGCGAGCTTGTTGAGGCTGGCCAGTCGGACAAGACCAAGGTCCTGCCCGCCTACAAGTACCTCGTCTGGGGAACCACTGGCGAGTGCATGAAGTACCTCCTCCGACGTGCTCACGAGAACAAGGATGCCGTGCAGCGCACCAAGGGCAGCCGAGACGCTCTCTGGGCTGAGCTGGTCCGACGATGCAAGAGCGTCGTTGGCCTCGCCTAAAAAAGAAAAAAGGGAATGAAAGGAAAGAGAAAAGAGCTTTGATATCATGTCTTTATGTTTCTTTTGTTTTGCATCATGGGTAGCGATTAGGAGTCTGGGGCGTCAAGCATCTCAATACCAGAGATAGATCAAGCATAGATGAAGAAACGACTTACGTTTTAGTCCTTAACGAGAATCATTCCATTTTACTGTGAAGTTTTGGTATCGCATTGTTTCAAACTCCACGTAGAGCCATTGCGCCTATGACAAGTGACTCCATCTCCTTCTTCTTGACCTTTTCATCCTGGATATCATCGAGCCACTTGAGTCCGTTCAGCTTGTAGTACTTGCGCACCTTAGGTACGTCAGTGGTGGTCGCAATCTGGTCATCTGTGATGGACAAAGCTTCTCCCTCGACGTTGGTCTTGAGATGCTCCCAGATCTGGTCATGGGTCAAAGGCTGAGCACCATCCTGTCCGGGAAAGGTGACCTTGACAACGATAAGATCCTTGGTTGATGGAGAGATACCATAACGGCGATAAGCGTCGGCAATCTGGACATGACGGGTCAGTCATGGCAAAGACGTCTTAAGCAAGGGTCACATTACGTTATTGGAAGAGCTCATGGAACAAACAATCTCGGAGTGAACGTTGGGAGTTCTGAGTGCGCCATTCACAGCCGTCGACGTAGCCTTAAAGACGGCGGATAATAATTGAAGCCGGGAAACAACCTGATCAAAGACTTGATGTCAATGAATTATCCTTGGACCCAAGTCGCGCTCCCCGACTGCTATTCGGACCGGAACTCACCACGGAGGCATCGATAAAGGCGTACTCGAACTGGGGGTTCCGAGCCAGAAGCTGCTGATGCAAGAAGGCCGAATTCTGTACGTCACGGAATAGGGCAACGTAGACCTTGTGCGAGTTTGGTAAATGTTCGAGAGTCACAGTTTCGAGGGACATCTTGAGTGAGGCTCGCCTTAAGCCGAGCAGCCGATTTGTTGCTTGGCGGTTGAGTCTTGGCAGGAGAGCGAGACAAAAGTTCGGTAGAATCTGCTGACTTGATAACTTAATCTTGCTGTAGCGCGCAACGTTGTTGTTGTCTCCTCTCTGGTTATTGCTGAAGTTTGGCAGAATCAATCTTGGGTTTAGTTTGGTGTGGAGGGGTAAGATCTAAGGACGGTGCGGCGGGGCACGTCACTACCGGGATCATCACATGTCTCGTACTGTGTTCATACTGTATCTTCAACAACACCTCACGCAGAGTAGACTCGCAGAGCAGGCTACTACACTCAAATCCAAGACTCGCATCTTACAACACGTCACGAAACTCGGCTTCCCCTCTCCAAAATACTTGTGTTGAGGATGTTTGTCAAGTTTTGCTCTTGGCGAAGTCTGGATGCTACGTCACCCAGTGAGACAAGAAGCCAGCCAGATTGACACCATCTCGGTTCAATACTCTCCGTCGCTTGATCCTTACCATCAATAGATACTCCGCCGTTTGACCTCTTAATATCGCCGATCTTAGGCCGGCGCCATAGCAAGACAAGGTTGACAGATGCCGTAGCGGGAGCGGGATAATCAACTGGCAATCAGCAAGGAACAAGACCCCGACACGATCAGTAGGGCTGGTTGGCTTTAACGCAGAATGACATGTACATGGATCATCTTGGGTATAGTAGGGTTGCAGTTCCATCAATGGTTTCATTGACACTAGGTTGCATGGAAATACGATACGATGCTCTAGTTTCCAGAGAAGCTTACTCCCAGCCTGAAGACTCCGCTATCCAGCTCGTTTTCTCTGAGACTCTTCGTAACGAATCGTCATTAAAGTTCCCATCTCTTACGTCAAAATTCAACGGAGTTTCCGAAGTCGTCTCCTCCAGCCACAGAATCATTGTGGTTCAACAAGCCCATGTTGTGGCTTGCCCAGTAAAGGACCAGGACCTGGGCCTTTCGAGGCGATCCCCCTTGCAGCGCCTCTCAGCTCGCCCTGCGGTCTGTTGAAACTCTGTAATGTTCTACGGAGAATTCACCAACATGCATCGTGGCTGCTTCCTTCGCTACCGGTATTCTTCTAGAAGGCATCTCCGTTTCTCAACAGTTGTTGTCGATACCGGATGAGAAATCTTCCATGACTGGGATCCGTGCTGTTGAACACTTCTTCAGACGAGTTGCGGACTTTCCGGTCAAGAGAAGCCGTTGATGGGAACCGCCCACTCCGGCCAAGACTCTTGACGATGGCGTGTCTATTTTAACTTACAGTAGACTACTAGTGGCTCTTAGTCTAAAGATGGATGGATGGTTACAACTTACAGAACAGATATCCATCAGATCTCTTTACTTATAAGACCAGACTCACCAGCCTCACATCACATCATCCCTGTCTCTATCATTCAGCATATTTACGTACATACGCAATTGTCTTGATTGGTTTCTTCATTCGCCTGGCAAATTATCATAGACAGCCACATCTTGAGTCTAGACCATTACAATCACAAATCACAAGCCCAGCATCGCTCCCTCCATCCCCGTCTAGCACCAAGCATCATCCATCACTTGCAGCGCAGCCTAGGGTTCGTCGAGGCCAATCTGCGCCTCCACCCAGTCCCCCGACCCCAGAAGGCCGCTAATGCATAGCGCATTCCCCGCCGAGCCCATCCCCTGTACAGTGCCGGCAGTGCACCAGCCAGTAGCAGCCAGGGCGACCCGTTCCAGTATGATGGAGGCTATATCCCAGCGCAACCTCAGTTCCTCCATCGCCAACTTTTCCACTCCTACGTCGTTGTCGTTGACGTCGCAGCCAGGTTCCCTATACTGGCCGTTTGACGCGCGATCCTATTCCGCCCTCGCCTGGGCTCCTGAGACCTTCGCCTACACTTGCAATCCATCTCTTGCCGCTGTTAAAGCGCCTGCGACATCTACCAAACCCTCTGGGCGGCGTCCGCGCCAGCCTGCCGCGATATCTCGTTGCACGGCCAGGAATCGGGCTACTACCTCGTCTCCCACTAGCGCCAGTAACAAGAGCGCTTCGTCTTCAGCTACATCGTCAGCGAGATCTTCACCAGCTTCCTCAAGGGGCATTTCCCCACCCAAGTCCAAGATGCCGGCACGATCTTCAAAACGACCAGCAAGCAATGGCGAGGATGAGGGTCCCATTCAAGCTCCGGGCAAGGTCAAACTGCCCCGACTAGAGCGTGGCCCAGATGACTTCTCCAGCGTCGTCAAGAACCGGTTACAATCTTATACACGCACAGGTCAAGCTTGCGACAGATGCAAGGTATGTCATGAGCCCTCCGACACTCTCACAAGCAGACGCTAACAATACTGATTTCGCAGGTTCGCAAGATTCGATGCGACGCTCTCCCCGAAGGATGCTCCCACTGCACCAACCAAAACCTCGAATGTTATGTCACAGATCGCGTGACAGGGCGCACAGAACGAAGAGGATACATGCAGGAGTTGGAGAGGGAGAAGACTGACATGCTTTCCCATATCCGCAATCTCGAGAAGCTCCTGGGCGACAATGGCGTCGAGGTCAAGCCCTGGGAATGGGCGCCTTATGCGCAGTACCCCCCAGGTATTAACTTCGACGATATGGGCAACCCGATTCCTGATCCAAACACTGGCGACACATGGTCTCAGGTCGGCAGTGCGTGGGTCAAGAACTCGTCGTCCAAGCCCAGCAATACTCCCAGCTTTCCCCGCAGCTTGCTAGAGTCTCGACCTCATGAGAGCCATCTTGGAGTTGGTAACGATAACTCCCCTCTGAGTTCCATCAAGGGAACGCAATTATCCGTCTTGGGGATGACAGTCGACCTCGCATCCTTCCAGGCCCCGGATATGGATGAGCCTCCGGTCGACGCCAAGATGTCAACGCCTCTGTACAACAAGTCGCCACAGGCCCTCCTCCAGTCCATCATGCGTGTCAACCCTCCTGTGCAGGTTGAGATGCCTTCCCGCCAAGACGCCTTCACTTACGCTGAATGGTACTTTCTCACCTTTTCCGCCTTTCTCCCAATTCTTCACAAGCCTTCTTTCATGCAATTGGTAAGTTTTCATTCTCACTTATTGGTTTACCTACTAACAGAATTACAGTTGACACGCATGTACGATGAACCTAATTTTGAACCTTCGGTGGCGGAGCTTGTTACCGTGCACATGGTATTTGCCATCATCAATTACCAGTACGGCACTCGGAATTGGCAGCAGGTCGACCAGCGCACTCAGATGAATGACCTGTCCAACAAGCACTACCATTTTGCGCTCAGCAAATTTTTCGAGCTTACATGTACCCGAGACTTGGCTTCAGTCCAGGCCATGGCCATGGTTGTCAAGCATACCAGAGCTTTCCCCAAGCCTGGCTGTGTTTCAATCATTGCCAACTTGGCGTTACAGCGCGCACTTGAGTTGAACCTGCACCGAGAGTCAAGAAAACCAGGCGAGGGCACCAATCTTCAACATGAGCTACGTAAGAGAGCATTTTGGGTCATTTTGACAATCTACGTTGCTGTGAATGGACGTCGTGGGCGGCCGATGCCCATCACCGTTGAGGAATTTGACGTCGGCTTCCCCGAGCCTATCGCAGATGAGCTTCTCTCCGATGAAGGCGTCGACACGTCCCGCGACATTCCTTGCCCCTACTGGTCGGGTATTGTCAGTTTCAAGATTATTCCTATCTACATGGAGATGTACTCGAACATGTACAGTGTTCGACGGGATCCGCGTAGCTATGTCAGCATCGTCAACGCGCTTGAAGCTCAGATTAAGAATTGGGAAGATGAACTTCCTGGCCATCTCAAGATGGACCATGCTGAGCAAACCGAGCAGACGCGTATGGCAGCGGTTTACGCCAAGACCTGGGCGCTCGAGTTCCGCCTTTGTCTGCGTCATCCTTCAGTGGCCATGACTACCGACAAGGTGATGATGGCGAAGAACATGTCGATTTGTGAGGATGTCTCGCGCAAGATGCTTCAGTGTCAACTTGAGATTCAGAAGTGTAAGTGTCTCGATACAACGTGGTATCAGACTTCCATGTACACAGCTGGGGTCTTTACCATGCTCGTTGCCATGTGGGAGAGACGGTTTGAAACGACACCAGAGGCCATTGCCACTTTGCGGGAGGAAATGAACGGCTGGGTCGGCATTCTTGAGGAAGTCGGCACTTTGCTCGGTAAGTTCCAGTGTCTAGTGTATGAATCTGTCAGCCCTAACATTGTTCCAGGCTCAGGACTTAGCATCGGTGCTGAAATTGGAAACATCATTGACCGCACCATTGGGTGGATTGACCATGACATGCGCAACAAAGATGCCAAGAGCAGCCAGCCTTCTATTACGCCAGAGATCAAACAGGAGCAGCCATCGCAACCCCCGGCGTACCCTTCTTCTCAGGTCCAGTCTACGGTTACCAACGGAGGAGACCAGAATGAGGTACCATCCTCGAAAGGCTACTTCCCAGACTCAGACATGAATGGCCAGACTCCTTATCCTACACTCACCTACAACGAACATCCTCAGAATAGCATGGCCCCTCCCGCCTACGACACTGGAGCCATGTTTTACAACACATCAGCACAAGCCGCTGTTGCAGCTACTACATCGGCCCTTCCGTCCTCTGTGGCGCAAGCAAACCCAATGCTCGCTTTCTCACAAACAGCACAAATACCTCAGCCCGACATGCTCTGGCAAGGCCGTGGCAACACTTGGCACGACTGGACTACAGCCATCGCTGATAACCAAGATCGGTTCAGCGCATCAACTCTTTTGACGCTCGGAGGCAGTACACGAGATGCCTCAACCGGCGCAGGCGTCCCGGGCGTCACAGCCAGCCCATCAGCAAACGATATCAACAGCATACAGCAGGGGGGCCAATGGCCGCTGATAATATTTGACCAGGTGGCGCCAAACGGATCTTGATTTTGATGACATTTGATGGGAGGGGGGGCGTTTCCCTTGGAGCATTATCTGTGGCGTTTTATCTGGTGCTACACCAGGGCTTTCAAATGGGAAGAATCACCGTGATACGGGATTCATATGGTGCTTATTTACTGACGAGATATGTAATGACTGGGTGGTTGAGTGGGTTAACATTTATAATGTCATGGGGAGACGTGGTTAAATGATGCTAAAATCAGCTTTTGCGGTACATAAACTTATAGACAGTACATAATCAATGCATACCCGCATTATATCTTGACAAAATTTGCATTCTATTTTGACTTTGTGCGTGAACTGTACGTGTCAGAGCTGCTTGATTTTTGGTATTAATGTACTTCTTCTGGCTTCAAAGAATAACATCACAGGGTGGTAGAAAAACTTGAGATACTAAAACCCAGCACAGAGTAATGGGAGCTAATTCTCGCGATTTTACTGAAGTGCTGTATCACATCCTGGGTATTTTGGAAAATTTCAAGGCATGACAAGTACTTTATTAATACTTTATGGTTGACTTTGCAGAGGCGACTCTTCTCTGATGTCCGAGTTTCGTTGCGACTGTGCTGCTATTTAACCGGGCATTTCCCGGGCAAGCTACCCACTCTTTTCTTGTCGCGTTCAGTTCCAAGCTCCACGTCCAAGATATTGCGAATCGACCTTTATCAGGAACCCTCTGCGCAATCGAATTGCATCGCGCGCGACCTTTGACGAATTGCTACAGTATATCCGCCATCATCGACAACATGGGCAAGAAGCGGCGCGGTCACCCCGACATTGAGGAGGTCCTCACCCGGCCGTGGTGTTACTACTGTATGAACCTTGCGCCATGCACTCTAGGGACTCAATACTAATCATTCTGTCACAGGTGAACGTGATTTCGAAGATCTGAAGCTCCTCATTTCTCATCAAAAGGCAAAACACTTCAAATGCGACCGCTGTGGTCGTCGTCTCAATACCGCAGGAGGTCCGTACAAACCAAATCCTTCTTGAAAGCCATGCTAACAATCGTCACTATAGGTCTCTCCGTGCACATGAACCAGGTGCATAAGGAGAATCTCACGCAGGTCGAAAACGCGCTGCCGAACCGACAGGGCCTCGAGGTGGAGATCTTTGGTATGGAGGGTATTCCCCAGGATATGCTCGACCAGCACCGCAACCGCATCCTCCAGAACTTCCAGCAGGCGCAAAAGGACAGACAGATCGCGACAGGAAACCCGCTGCCCGGACAGGGAGGTCAAGCGCACAAGAAGATCAAGACTGAGTCGCCTGATGAGCTCAAGAAGAGACTTGCCGAGTTTAGGCAGCGCAAAAAGGAGATTGCTGCTAATGGAGGCGTCGACCCTGCCGCTGCAGCCAACAACGAAACCCAAGCTTCTTTCGTGAGTATTCACCTTCTAGGTCGTGTTGAACTTTGCTAATGGATGCAGAATGCTCCTCCTTACCAGACGACACAAGCGCCC
Organism: Fusarium lateritium; assembly: GCA_014898835.1. Lineage (NCBI taxonomy): Eukaryota > Fungi > Ascomycota > Sordariomycetes > Hypocreales > Nectriaceae > Fusarium > Fusarium lateritium. The sequence continues at coordinate 117,964 of JAAVTZ010000143.1, forward strand.
TACGATCAACAACAGGGCTATCCCGCACAAGCACCTCCCGGCGCAGCACAACCCTACGGCTACTCGGCCAGCAACCTTCCCGCACGGCCTTCATCAGGCAATCTCCCTGCTGCTCCCGGTCTTCCCCAAAGGCCAACACAAGGCGGAGGCTGGAACGGCGCACCGCCTGCAGCCGGTGATGATATCGACAACCTCATCCGTATGGCCGAGGCGGGCATCAAGCCAGCGAACAAGCCCGAGGGAGAAGACGGTGGTGATAAGAAGAAGAAGGAAAAGAAGGCAAGGATGTTTTACGACGATGCTGAGATCAGTCCCGAGGAGAGAATGGCTGCGCTACCTCGGTATGCGTATACACCAGAGGTTGGGGCCTAGAGGGCTGGCTGTGATAAATACCATGACTTTTTTGCTCTTGGGATTGAGGGATTACTGCATGGTTGGCGTTGGGTTGTAAACTAAATGATTAATTCAATGGTGTTTGCCTTCTGTGATTGACATTGAGCCTCTCGCTGAGATGACTTTGCTGGGTTATCTACGTGACAGTATTATAAGTGAGAGATCATTGTTTGCTACGTGATATGAAGTGATTGGACATGATCGTCACAACGTGTCAAGGCATTTTTACTCTATTTTTGTTTTGACCAGCGGTCTGTTTCGTGAACCCTGCATGTTATCCTTCGTTAATACTGACAAGGCCATCTCAAATGACCATTGTGTAACACTAGCCTCTGCAATCAATTATTTTGAAAGCTAAGATACAAAAACATAAACAACTAGGACATAATAATATCAAGGCCACATGATTTGGATACAGGGTCATTACTGGATTGGGCTCTGTCATGGTCCTAGACAAGCTGTAGGGTAAGATAACCCGCATTAAATCACTTCCACTGCCGCCAGGGAACCCCTGACGAGACGGCACTATACCGTTTCCACAGCAACAACAGCCCAAGTCCGAAAAAGGTCAGAAAACAAACGAGACGTCACCCGCAACCGTGCTCGGCAGCTCCAAACTGATCTCTACAAACTACCGACCGTACTAACGACAACAGGTGCCATATTCGTCTTTGCCTTTTGTTGTTGTTTTTTCTTGTTCGAGTCAATTTCGAACATTATTTCTATGATCTTTGGCTCGAGCAAGAGCGCGCCTCTCTTTTTCTGCTATTAAGCTTTTGTTTACTTGAACCGCATTTCCCCACCGATTCTGTATCTCCGTGAAAGAGCTCCAAGAAGAAAGCTCGACATAGCACAACACCGGAGAACGAAGATATCATGGCCGTTTCGGGGGCTTCCGGACAGTCTTCTATTACTGTTGCTGGTATGAGAGACGCTTTTCGAGATGCTGCACTGTTACTGACCGCATTTTAGTTCGAGTTCGGCCCTTCACGATCCGCGAAGCTGCGCAACTGTACGAGCGATATATCGATGTTTAGAGTTTGGATCACTAACGGTGTAACAGACAAAAGAACGATGACGGAACGGTCTTTCTCGGCGATGGCTCTCTTGCCGCTGTGCCTGCGCCGAAGCTACACCAGCGTGGCATTCGAAACGTGATCAAGGTCGTTGACGACCGCTGTCTGTACGCGCATCTTCCCCATCATTATCGTCGCCGCGCAAACGCTGACATGGCACAGAGTCTTTGATCCTCCCGAGGACAACCCCGTACAAAAATTCTCCCGCTCAGTCCTGCCCTCATCGAAAAAGGTCAAGGACCAAGTCTTCGCCTTTGACCGTGTCTTCGACGAAAACACACAACAGTCCGATGTCTACGAAGGCACCACTCGAACCCTCCTAGATAGCGTGCTGGATGGCTACAATGCGACCGTTTTCGCCTACGGCGCCACTGGCTGTGGAAAGACACATACTATCACCGGTACCTCCCAACACCCCGGTATCATCTTCATGACCATGCAGGAACTGTTTGAGAAGATTGAGGAGCGCAGTCAGGACAAGGTCACCGAGTTGAGTCTGAGCTATCTGGAGATTTACAACGAGACGATTCGGGACTTGTTAGTTCCTGGTGGAAGTAAGGGTGGTCTGATGCTCAGAGAGGACAGCAACCAGGCAGTTACCGTGCCTGGCCTGACGAGTCACCATCCCAAGGATGTTCAAGAAGTTATGGATATGATTGTTCAAGGAAACGAATACCGCACAGTTTCGCCCACTGAGGCCAACGCTACCTCTTCCCGATCACACGCCGTTCTTCAGATCAACATTGCTCAGAAGGACCGAAACGCCGATGTCAGCGAGCCTCACACTATGGCCACCCTCAGCATTATCGATCTTGCTGGTTCCGAGCGAGCATCCGTCACAAAGAACCGCGGCGAGCGTCTTACAGAGGGTGCCAACATCAACAAATCCCTCCTCGCCCTGGGTGGCTGCATCAACGCCCTCTGCGACCGTCGACAAAAGACACACGTTCCCTACCGAAACAGCAAGCTTACTCGACTGCTCAAGTTCTCCCTCGGCGGAAACTGCAAGACTGTCATGATTGTTTGTGTATCGCCCTCCAGCGCACATTTCGATGAGACCCAGAACACCCTTCGATATGCCAACCGAGCCAAGAACATTCAGACAAAGGTTACACGTAACGTCTTTAACGTTAACCGCCACGTCAAGGACTTTTTGGTCAAGATCGACGAGCAAATGGCTTTGATCAACGAGCTCAAGGCCCAGCAGAAGGATGCCGAAGGAATCTTCTTCGCCAAGTTCCGAAAGCAGTGCGACAAGCGGGATGCGCTGGCTCGTGAGGGAGTTCAACGACTTCGAGTAGCCTACGACCACTCTGCTGCTGAGCGTCAAGAGCGCATCAACAGCATGAAGCGACTCAAGGTTTTCGAACGCCGCATCGGTATGCTGTCTGGATGGATCGCGGCCTTCGACACTGTCTGCGATCAACGAGGCGATGACGACTCGATGCCACAGAACCTGGTTGCTATTCGAAAGACGGCGCAGGGCATCCTCGTTGAGTTGGAGAACAGCCGACACCACATTCACCAGAAGTTGGAAAAGTCGGCTTGGGAGCGCGCTATTGACACAGCCCTATCGCACAGCTTGCAGCAACTCGAAGGTACCGAGGGTGCTGACAACGGAGAGGCTGATACCTTGACCCGCGAAGCTGAGCTGCTGAAGGCCAATTTCAACCGTGAAGCTTACAGGGAGGTTCTCGAACAGGACAAGGCTGGTGATGCTGCCATGGTCCAGATGCTGCTTACCGCCCAGTTCGACATTCTCGCCTCGCTTTCCGACACCCTCGCCATGGACGAGGAGTCAGCTGTGGCCCACGCCAAGGAGATGATCAACCGTCTCCTCCAAACCGGCTTTACCGCTGCCGGCCAGGTTGTCAAGCCTGATGGCTCCATGCCTGTGGTTGAGATCTTCCCACCCACGAAGCGAGGCACCCCCAAGCGCAAGAAGGTTGCGTCGATGCATGTGAAGCCTGTTGCAGCCCCCGTCTTCCTGCCTGCTCAGACCGAGCATGTTCCTGTCAGCCCTATGAAGGGATCTCCTCGACGACGTAAGGTGATGGGAGCCTCCAAGAAGGGTGTCAGCTTTACGCCAGTCAAGAACAAGAAGAAGGGAGGAGTGCGATGGAGGGACGATGAGACAGAGGAAGGTACACTTGAGGACTTTGAGAAGACACCTCAAAAGTTCAACTCGTCACCCGAAATGCCCTCACCTGAGAAGCCCATTGTTGCACCTATCATGCCTTCATACCTGGAGCCTGAAGAACCCACGATCGAGGAGTCAAGCCCTAGCCTCGAGATTCCCGAGGCCAGCAGTCTAGGCGCAAAGCCCAGTAGGTTCCAGGCCGGATTCCTCTCGAAGGGAGCTAGACACTCTCTTCACGAGGGATCACCCAAAGCACCAACCATGAGCTTGAACCTGGGTTCGGCTTCTCCCGAGACCCAGCGAACACCACCCTTGCGATCCCTGGATGTCACTAAGAGTGGCAACTTTTCGCCGTCCCCATCAGGGCTAGGTATTCCACGAGCCATCCGACATTTGCCCACGATACATGACGAGAACAACCCTCCTGGATCTGGATCAGACTCTGAGACGAGCACTATTGATGCTCGAAAGCTCCAGAACGCCCTGCGAACTGCCATGAAGGAGAAGGCTCGTAGAGCGAGCATCATGGCTGGCACAACTGCATCAAGTGCCAAGCGCATCTCATCAATGGGATCGTTGAACGGCGACCGATCTGGACCCAGGCCTAGTCTGCCTGCGGCCCTTGCCAGCAGCACCAACGGAATCTCTCGACTCCGCCGAGGTAGTGCTGAGAGGAGGAGAAGCCCTCCGATGGCGTGCTCGCCACAAGACTTCAAGATAGACAAGGCCTTGACACCTGGTCAGGCTAGACGCATGAACATGAGCAGTGGCCCACGAACGGAAGCTGCAGGAGGAAGCCCTCGTGAGGGCGGCATGGCTAGCGGCCCAGCTCGACGGATTACTATCGGTACCGGCGCTGCGGCAGCAAGTCACCGTCGACAGGACAGCCGGGGTAGCATGGCATGGCGATGAATGTGAGATGAGGAGGTTGGCTGGGCTGGCCTGTACAAATTGCCTTGATGGCCTTGGATGGATTGCGGGTGCTTGATTGTTTATGAGCCCGGAGTTACGGCTGCGGCGTTTAGGCCTTGCATGATCTGTGTAGATTGGTATGATATGGCATTCTTAGTGTATGAAGATCTGATACCTTGAGCTTTGTGTCTGTGTCTGTGACTGTGCCATCGGATATGTAGAGTGAAGCTATCCCCGACTGCAATCTGATATGAATGTCCGAGCAAATCAGTTAAGCATAATTTTGCCTCTTGATGCTTTGCTCTTTCGGGAAATTGTTGCAAGTTGGAGGTGGTTAGCGTAATTGTTAACGCCGAAACATTACGTGGGTGGCAACTCTAACAGCGAGATTTCGGCGATAGGTCGTAGGCTGGGCCCACTTTACCAATGATGCTTCATCGGTGATAGAGGAAAGGTGGAAAACGCGATGTTGATGAGACTAAATCGGAGTTAATTGAGATGCTTCATTAATTGCGTGTGTCTGTGCGAAATGAATATTATATAAAGGCCTTTGACTTTAAGATTCAAAAGGTTGTTATCATCAACCACTTGTGTTTACGAGCATCACTAGGTATACAGTACAACACTTACAACTATTCAACACAATTCAGATACCAACTTCAACTTCAGCCACAAACCAGTCCAAAATAACAATCATGTCTTCGCCAGTATGGTTCATTTCAGCAGCCTCATCAGGCTTCGGTCACGACATCGCCGTTCAAGCTCTCAGCCGCGGCCACACCGTCATCGCAACAGCGCGCAACGCATCAAGCATCCAAGACCTCGCCGACGCAGGCGCCCACACACTCGCCTTTGACGTAACATCTCCTCTCTCTGATATCGAGGCAATCGCAAAGGACGTCTTTGCCAAGTATGGCCGTGTGGACTACCTGATCAACGCCGCTGGATACATCTTGGATGGAGCTGTGGAAGAAGTATCCCAGCAAGAGCTTTACGACAGTTTCAACACCAACGTGTTTGGTGCCTTCAACACAATCAAGGCATTTCTCCCAGGTATGAGGGAGCAGAGCATCGGCCAGAATGGAAAACGCGGAACAATCGTCACATTTGGAAGCATTGGCTCTTGGCGAGGTGGAGCGAGCTTCTCAGTCTACTCCATGGTGAAAGCCAGCGCTTCATCACTCGCCGAAGGCCTCCGCGAAGAACTCGAGCCCTTCAATATCACCGTCTCAGTCGTTGAGCCAGGATATTTCCGCACAGGTTTCCTCAACCCTGGCGCCAAGGTTGTCACCAAGAAGCGTATGGACGTGTATAATGATGAGAATACACCCACGGGAAAGACGAGGGCTATGCTGGAGGCTACGGATAATAACCAGCCGGGAGATGTTAAGAAGGGAACTAAGGTGATCGTCGATGTGTTGACGGGGACGGGTGTTGGAGAGGGCAGGAGTGTGCCTGTGAGGATTGTGCTGGGAAGTGATGCGGATACGTTTATCAGAAACAAGTGTAATGAGACGTTGGGGTTGTTGGATGAGTGGAAGAGTGTGACTCTCAGCACGGATCTTGAGTAAAGGGTAGTTATTCTTGTTTTATTTAGGATGATTTTAGGATGAACTAAATAGAATGCCACATCACCTCTCGTTATAGCTCGTATAAAGTGGTGGTGCGAGGTTTAGGGACTGTGACAACGTTGACCTTTCGGATAACCTTCTTAATTACCGTAATATTACTATTGACAGTCTCCGCAGCTCAAGGGATTATGTGCAAAAAGGGAAAATAAGCTCTCGATAGCTCTGCTCATCCGGGATATCTTGCTTTGCTTAGCACGCAATCTAGATTTCACATGAATGATGGTTCTATGGCCCAGAGCAAGAATTGGCAGGGAGCTAATATGGTAAAATGGGGTTGAAAGTCGAGTTTAAGCGGCCATTCATCGCACCGTGAAGACAGAGATGAGAGATTCTGATAATGAAATTCTCTTAACTCCCTATTACGTGTTATTAAAGCCTACCGTATTGTTTGCTACTCCTCTTAGAGACCCAACATCAGTATTAGTCTCAAAAGGCCGAGTAAGTCAACGATTTGCCTAGCGAATCTATAGAACCTGGGCTTGATGGCTATGTCTATGGTAGTCTGTGGGATGCTTCCATCCGTGCTTGTATAGGGTACAACTACGGCTGTTCTGAGGATGGGGAGGAGGAAAAGAGTGGCTAATCCTTGCTTTCCAGGTTTGTTTCTCAATTCCAGAGCCCCAAGATATATTTGCCGTGATCTACGGAATAAGGCTTCAGATACGAATCTCAGAAACCACGTGCAAGGGAAATGTGCCCCGCGGGGCTGGGCTCTGATTTTCCGGTCCAGTCTTGAGAGTGGAAAAATCCCAGCAATTTATCACATCTGATTGGATTGTGTTGCATATTGGATATGTACCCAACGGGCTGCCTGACCACAGCATGTGGCTGTGTTGTTCTGGCTCAAGAACAATTACATTACCGAATCTGCCTTGTTCAACGCTCAGCCCACTTCAAGTCTGCAACTCTATCAACTTCTTTCCAAGCTTCTGCCCGTCAAAGAACCTGTCAATCCACGACTACGTCTCCAGCCCTTCTTTGAGCCTACCACTGCTTAGTGAATTCCCTCTGCTGCTAGCTGCTAGCCACGATGGAGGCGGCGGGGCTTGCGTTTGGGGCTGTGGCTCTGACCAGTCTCTTTAAGGATTGCATTGATCTTTTCTCGATGATTACAGCGGCCCGCGATCTTGGTCACGATGCCGCAATTTTGAACACCAAGTTAGACGTGGAGAGAATGCTCCTACTCCAATGGTCTGACCGCGTCGAGCTTCTCAAACATGAGAATTACGATCCACCTTCTGATGGCCCAGAGGCTCGACAGAAAGTCTTATGTGAGACTCACGACACGCCCAACAAGCCAAAGACGCAGCAACAACTTTCACACGAGAACGACGATACGCCTCTCAGGGACCCGGAGACTCGAAGAATAGTCCTACGCGTTCTAAAATGTATCAGGAGCCTTTTGAGCGAAGGAACGGCTTTGCAGCAAACATATGGGCTACAGGAAGTCGATTCATCAAAATCCTCGAAGCTTAGTACCTCACCAACCAGCGAATACCAAGGAGCAAGTGGTTCTCGATTATCACGATTCCTTCTTGATTTTGAGCGACTCAATATCGATGCGAAGCTCAAGAAAGATTTAACTCCCTCATCCGAAATCCCCAGTACTATCAAAAGAATTCGATGGGTTATTATGCACAAAGATAAATTCAACAACCTCATCGCCAATCTTTCCTACTTCAATAGCTCATTGATGGGTCTAGTCCCGCTCTCTTCTGTCTCTGATCTGTCCTCCTGCAAGGAGGATTTGAGTCGTGTCCGCAGCTTTGAGGAACTAGATGTGATCATACAAGCATCAGCAGATGGACGCCCAAATGTGAGGGATGCCGCCATTGCAGCCAAGAAAGCAATACTTCAATCTCAGATATTACAGCGTCTCTGGTTCCGCTATAATGACGAGCGGCGATTCAATGTCAAAGATGCTCATTACCAAACATTGAGATGGGCACTTAACCCTCCCGACGGCTATATGAAATGGGACGATCTCAACACCTGGTTACAAGGCACCTCAAGCATATACTGGATTTCTGGCAAGGCAGGAAGCGGCAAGTCCACTCTAATGAAGTATCTTCTGGGGCAAAGTCGTACACTCGAACTTGTCAATAACTGGGCATGCGACTCCCATCTCATCTCAGCAAGTTTCTTTTTCTACGCATTGGGACGACCGGAGCAGAAGTCACAGTTGGGACTCTTGAGAAGTTTACTATATCAGCTCCTGAGCCGCGATCCTGATAGCATTGAAACTGTCCTCCCCAACATGTGGCAAGAAGCATATACTACTGCTGATAGAGACCCTCTGAAACTCTCGATTCCCTCTGTTGCTGAGTTAAAAACTGCTCTCTTCGAACTTTGTGCATCTTGCAATGACAGTAAGAAGCTGTTCATCATGATAGATGGAGTTGACGAGTACGAGGGTGGAGATCTGGATGCCACCGAGTTCATCACAAAACTTGGAGCCTTTCCAAATGTCAAAGTCCTTTTTTCGAGCCGACCTCAACCTGCATTCGTCACATCATTCTCGCATAAACCGAAGATGAATCTCCCAGACTTGACAAGAGACGACATCTCTGCCTACATCAACGATAATGTCGCTTCCCATCCATACCTCAGGACGCTTTCCGAGATACAGCCCGATGCAACGAAAGAGTTAGTCAAAGAACTTGGGAGCAAAGCCTCTGGGGTTTTCCTGTGGGTCGTTTTGGCTTGCCGATCTGTTGTCGAGGGCTGCAACGATTTTTGTACTTTCTCGGACCTGCAAGCCCGTGTTGATGAGCTGCCAGTAGAGGTTGAAGACCTCTTACGACACATGCTCGATAAGATCCAGCCGAGATGGCGGAACGAAGCAGCTAAGCTCCTGAATCTTATTTACACAAATCAATGTCACCGCACACTTGATCCCATTCCAACCTTAGGGCTGCATTTTGCTTACGAACAAGAGCTTGAAGTCAAGGTGAATTCGTCAAAAGCAAATTTGGGCAAGATTCCCAGTCACCAGAGAACAGCTCGCTGTAAGATCATGGAAGGCCTCTTAAGAAGTCGATGCTGCGGTCTTCTTGAAGTTCAACAAACAGCCCATGACTATTTTTGCTTCTGTGGTGCTGGTGGAGGATTTGGCAAACCTCACGACACTCTCCAAGATTCCTACGTTGTATTCATGCATCGAACAGTTTACGAGCTTCTTTCAAAGCCAAGAACCTGGCAAAGTGATTTTGGGAATCTACAGCATATGAACTTGGACAGCCATGCTACCTCGTCAACAATTTGGTGTCAAGTAGTCCCTCTGGCATCTGATCTGTTTATACCTATCACCAATGCTCTCACTCATATGTACTTTGCCGACATGATTGGATGCCCATCAGATATTATTATTCATTGCCTCTCGAGACTTCAGTTTGTCTGCAGCAGATTCGATCTAGACAACGACTGGCCGATAGCGAAACATTATTTGCTACACAATTATGGGTGTCCAAGGTGCTGTGAGGATGTTTCGATAACACTTGCTCTTGCTATCGAGATGGGCCTGACCAAGGTTGTACGATTTGCCTTGGAAAATTCCACCGCTTTGAATGATTTGTTGTTCCAACCAACAACAAACAACAACGACAAGGTCTTATGTAACTGTCGAAGCGGGAAATCTCGATCTTACGATAACCTCGGCAGCAGTTCAGCCAATCCCCGTGGGAAAGGTACTATTCACCCAGATGCACTCCAAATCAAGTACCCGATTCTTTACCACGCCGTTTGTAGGCCACTGTTGTGCGACTTGTACGATGATGCCGACTATCTCTCAACATACCTTGACAAGCTTCCCCCGGGGGATATGATTCGTGATATTTTGCAACTTGGCTACAGCCCAAACGAGAGTTTTCCGAACCCAAACCAAAAGGTTGCTAATAGAACCACGATCTGGAAAGAATGGATCAGAGGAGATGTGGATCCTTTCATGGAGTTTTACGGGAGCCTGACTCGGAAGACAGCAGAAACCACAAGGGCTCTGTTAGATGCAAACGCCGAGATTCAAGATCTCGAGGCAGAGACGCTTTCACGACTATTGGAACATGTTGATAAGTTTTGTGGTGCCTCAGAAGATGACGAGGATATGGCCAACCAGGGAAAATGGATTGAAATTCGAGGCATCATCAACAGTCGCCTAAGATCTTCTCCTGATACTCACGAGGACTCGCACCAGGAGAAGATCAAAGAAGAATCCGGTCCAGGTTCCCAGAAACGGGCAGCTGAAGATGATTTCACGGGACCTCTTATCAAGCGACGGAAGTCATTATTGGTCTCACAAGGGATTGATTGAATTTTCTATTGGCTAGAGGTGTAACCTTTGTAGCTCTAAGGATATAATGAGGTGTGTATCATCGAATAATGATTCTTATTGTTAAGCGAACGTATATAATGAATTTGGAAATTCGTCTTGCGATTCTAGCTGAGGCCAGTTTGAGAAGTGTACTTTCTATAGGAAGCAATTGTATGGAAGCACACCTTGACCTCAGATATATTTTTAATGCATCCAAAAGTTATTGTGCCGGCTAGCCTTTACTTTTGTACTGACACTCGTTCTTCCTCGATGGCTCTGGAACTCGAAGGCTGGTAGAAAAAGGCGGTTGAGCCATGAGACTAGGAAGTGATATTGATTCTCCTTCTCCTTGCCCTCTACTAAAAGACTCAGGTGGCTCGCTGTATCTCCTTTCGCCAAGCTTTCTTTACTTCAGTATGTCTTAAAATAGGATATGTTGTAGCACGCTGCACAATATGGAACTAGTGTTGAAGAGCTTGTGGCTTGAAGGGGAGGCTATGAACAGTTCGATGCATGAAACTGTGTTCTTTACGATAATTAAAGCACACCTCTGGAAGGCAGCACCCTCAGATATTCCGATATATGCGAATTTATCAGGATGAAAGAATGCCAAGAATACCGCAGCATAGGCTTCGCAGTCCAGACTGTATGGTTTGACAGCCACAGCAGCTTACGTATCGTGGCTCGCGCCAGGTCAGCGTTATCCTTCCGTGAAACATAAACTTCTATGTAAAGTTGGAGTCGTCTCGTACTAAGCTGCATCCTAGTTGACATCGCATACCTTGGCCAATACTGAGCTGTCTTCATTGGTAGGCGTGGGCTTTCGCTTCTGTTGTATTACAGCTATTGTTGCCCGCTCAGCTGGCGAGAAGTGGCGAACCTGGTCTGCCTCGCAGCGGCTGGCGTAACTCTCGTGTTTCTTTGCTTTATTCCGTACCACCAGCTAGGCCATGTTGTTCTGCGCTGGACGCTAGCTAACTATATAGGGCTCGGGCAAGAAGGCCTGCAGAACGGGAGTTGGTGTCATTTCTGTCAATTCTCTACTCAAGCTATTCGGTTGTTTCTGATCAACTGATTGGTCCTTAGAAACAAGAGAACCATGGCTTTCGTCTCGAATAAACAATCGATATTTAGCATTTCAGCAAACACAGGCTGGAAGCGAATGGCGATTTACCTAACGATTCTGGTCATTATTTTAACCATCCTCCTCATCGGGACACTTGTCGTATCTCTTCACGGAACCAACAGTGGAAATGTGCCCCTTCAAAACGACACGGTCATTTTGGAAACTGATTGCAAAACCACTTCGCAAGCCAACCTCTGGATACATTTTGCTATCAACATAATTGCTACTGGTATCCTTGGCTCATCTAATTTCTTCATGCAAGTCCTAGTTGCACCGACTAGACAAGAAATAGACCAAGCTCACGCTCGTGGGCAGTGGGTTGAGATTGGGGTGCATTCAGTTCGCAACTTCCGCTTTTTATCACGATATAAGATTTTCCTATGGCTTCTCTTCTCTCTCAGCTCTGTGCCACTACATCTAGTCTTCAACGGCTGCGTCCTTGAATACGAGGCCTCTAACGGATTCAAGGTTCTTCTGGTAGCAGACGGGTTTCTTGATGGGGCTCCGTGGAGAATACCCCCTGTGACAGAGGTAATCCCAGGATTTGGTAGTGACGATACCATATCCGATATTCACAGAGATATAACAGAACACGCCAACAACTGGGAATGGATTGATTTCGAAGAATGTCTACGCCGGTATGATGACCCCAGCAAGATCATATATGATCATCGCCATGTTATAATGGTGCTCAAAAGTCTTGACGGAACTTCAATCACTGGGTGGACCCGCGAACAAATTATGAAAAACGCCAATGGCTTCGACGACGCGGACTCAGTTAACTCACTATGGTGCTACGACAAATTCCTTCACATCGATTCTGCCACAAAGATGAACAACAGATGGTGGAGAGAACAACAGAATAATACCAGAGAAGACGAAAAAGAACCATGGTATATGTCTTGGATCACAGCCGGCCCAGGCGATTGTAGTCATTTTCCTTTCAAGGATGGAGTTATCACCTTAGGCGAGGCCAAGGATAAGCCCCAGTTCAGGAAGATAAAAGTCAAAGTTGACCACTGCTTGTCGGAAAAACACACCGCCCCCTGCCGGGTGAGCATTGCTAATCGCCTTCTACTCATCGTCTGCATCATGTGTAGCCTCAAATGCTTACTCTGTATTTTCACTCTTATGACATTGGGCATCTGGAGGGACGAAGACCCATTGATTACTCCCGGAGATGCCATTGCTTCATTTATTGCAAGGCCTGGGGATGACACAAAAGATATGTGTACTCTCGGCTCCGAAGACCGCATTCAAGACGAGACACATCAACCAAGAGGGTCTCACTTTGCCTACGAAAACCTCAGAGGAACATGGCACTGGGCTCCCATGTTGAAACGTACCGCTGGAGATGGCGTGCAACGAACCATTTGGATCCTATCAAATCTGCTTATCGGAAGCTCGCTTATTTTTGCTGCAATTCTGTTTGTATGGGCCATTCAAGGACAGTCAATGTATGCTCCTTGGTTATCTTCCAGTCCCTACTATACCTAAGAATTCTAACTGATAATGGATCTAACAGACAGGGTTCTCGATTCCAACATCATGCTGCAAATGCCGCTGTCGAGAATGAAACGTTAAACCATATGTCTTTTATAGGACTGACGATGGTTGCCAACGTTCCTCATCTCATTCTCTCAGCTTGTTACATGGCTCTTAATGGGCTCATTACTCGCATGTTGGTCGAATTCGAGTGGGCTCGCTATAGTATTGCATTCCGCTCGCTACGCGTTACAGAACCTACAGGTCAGCAACGCTCAACATACCGATTACAGCTTCCATATCGATGGTCAATTCCGGTTATTACGCTTAGTGCTTTATTGCATTGGATATATTCTAATTGCATTTATGTCAGCTACTACAACTGTAAGTGTTTATTAAACTAGGTACGTGGATGCTTCCCTGACAGTCTTCACTTAGATTACGATCCAGACGTTCCCTACGATATCATGAGCACAAGTTACGGCTTGCAGTACTCCACTACGGCTATCCTGGTTGCCCTCTTACTATCACTTACAGTCACAATCACTCCCACCATTCTCTCCATGTTTCCCCTTCCAGGAAATATGGTCCTTGGGGGCAGTAACTCAATGGTTATCTCTGCTGCTTGCCACTGCATGCCTACAGCCTCTGCTATTGTAGCACCCAAACCATCGGAATTTACTATCGAGAGGATGACAGTGGTCGACGGCGATACTGATATTGAGAACCTGTTGACAGCCGATGACAGCTTCAACGCCGACACTTCGGACATGACCGATGCTGACAAGTTGCGGGAAATGGCAACGAAAAAGCTGAAGTGGGGGCAAGTTTCGGATGGAAGTGACAATAATGGAGTCGGCCACTTGGCATTTGGAGTTGAAGAACAGGACGTGATGGAGCCAATCGCAGGGAACCTGTACCGTTAGTGAAGCCTGCTCGGGAAGGCCAATGCGTTTAGACCACTGTGAGATTATAGGGGCGAGGTATAAAGAATGAAACCATCTGAGCGAGGTATGACCAAATTGTCTCGACTGTTGTCTCACATAGCATACCGGTATTCGCATTCTACGACAGGAGACTCAAGTTGAAACCAGATCGGCGGGCGTCTTATTGGGAATCTGGAGATCGACTGGGTAGTTGGAAGCAAAGCTTGAGAAAACGAAAATGATTTTAAGAATAATACCCTCTCGCCTTCACTCAACAGTTATTTGAAAAAGGACAGAGGGTAGGTGCATCTCTTAAGTAGAAGAAAGAATTATTGATATTAGCCTGATAGCACTCAGCCACCCTCTTGAGGTTTGACTACAGTGACTATCTTAGTAAGTATAATGGAAAGCAGGGTTATGCTCGCCAAGCTCCTCCGCCTCTTCCTCTGTCATTCCTTGAATTCTATAATCCTCCTTACCTTCCATCTTCCTCTTATTCTGTCGACGGAACCAAGCCCAGAACGCCATGTAGATAATCGAGGACATGGCAACCAAAGCCATCGAAACAGCATGGCCCTTGACGAAACGAGGACCTTCGTATGTTTTGTACAACTGAGACGAATCATGTTAGCTAGAGGTCGTTATATGTAACGATTATCACTTACAAAGGGAGCTGGGATTCCTGCAGAGTTACCGATGGTAAGCTGCAGGCCAGTTGCGACTGTACGCTTGCCATATCGAGGATTGTTGCTAGGAAGCCAAGCAAGAGGCAAACCAACAATGACATACAATCCCATGGCAACTAGGAAACAGCCAAAGTAGCGAACCCCCGATGGAGCTGTGCTCACAAGAAGGGCATACCCAATCGCACATACGAAGCCAAGAATGACCGTATAGACAGCTCGTTTTTGTGTCCGGTCAGAGAACCACGCGACGACGAGATAAGTGATCGCACCCATGGCGTAGCAAGGAATGGTGAGCGCCTGAACTTGGGTAGTGTTCCAATCTCCCAATCCACGGATGATAGTAGGAAGGAAGGTGCTGTATCCGTAGAGAATAGTGTCTCCGCCAAACTGTCCAATACAGAATAGCCAGATCTTCCAATCCTTGAGGCCTGCATAGACGTCTGCCTTGTGCATTTGGTCTGAAGATTTGGTGTGGCCAATTTGTCGACGCATGCGTAAATCGATAAGCTCGCGTTCGTTGATAGTCAGATAATGAGCTGAGTCTGGGTTATCTGCAAGCCAAAACCACACAGCGATTCCTAGGACGAAGGTAGGAATGCCCTCGATAATAATGATCCACCGCCAGCCGCGGAGCCCAGCGATTCCATCCATGTAGCCGATACCAGCCGCCAGAAGTCCGCCTAAAGAACCTGCAATGGCAGCACTGACAAAGAGATAACCGATTCGAAGAGCATATTCTCGTTTCGTATAAAACATAGTCAAGTACACCGTCAAACCAGGGAAGAGTCCGCCTTCAAGAGCACCGAGGATCACACGGCATGCGATCAAACCCTTGAAGTCCTGTACGATACCGGTTAGGGTGGCGACGATGCCCCAGGAGGTGGTGAGAAATGCGATCCACCGTGAGGGAGTAAATCGCTTGATGACCAGGTTGGAGGGGAGCTCGGAAGCGATGTAAGTCACAAAAAGGACGGAGACCGCCAGTTGATACTAGAATTCTGTCAAAAAGCTGACCGCAAACCTCTGTCGCGAAGTGCTTACCTGGTCACCAACTAAACCAAGATCTTCTTCGAGTCCGTATAATCTCGCGTTGCCGATATTGACACGGTCCAAAAAGCTCAGAAGATAAAGAAGCATCACAGGCGGAACAATCCACATGTCCAGCTTACGCAAAAGCGCTTTCTCGGCCGCTGGGTCGATGTAGACGTCATCTTGAGCAATGCGTGGCTGCTCTTCAATCTCCTTGTCAGAGAGAATATCCGGCTTTGAAGTCATAGTGGCGAATCCCAGAGATTTTCTTTACCCTGAGAAAAAGAAGGATGGTGAGAAGGATGAGAAGTGACAGACAGATCGAAAGGGTCGTGGTCCATTTAAGGGCTTGCAGCGTCTTATCTCCGCACCCAAGTGTTACCCCGGATCTAGAGAGGGATTGGGATTGGGTAACTGGCTATCGTGATGGATACGACCCCAGAATCCCATTCACTCATATCAAGACAAGGGTTTAAGCCGGGATCGCTGGCTGACTTTCCTTGTAGAGGTGGGCCATTCCCGGTTTGTGAGGGGTTTGCCGACGTTACATGAATCAGTGAGTGGCTCGGCAACTAATGAGTTGCCGGTCAGTCTCCAAAACTAGAGTCCGCGGACGTCATGATTTTCTCAGTTGCCGGGTTGAGTTAGTCAGAGTTTAGTGACATATCTAGAGCAACTTGGCTCGGCTTCGTTAAATTGCCTCAATCCGTGATATGTCAAGCAAAGATTAGGATGAGGTTAATAACGATAGGTGAGGATAGCATAAAGTAGGTCTCACAATGTTGTGAATTCAGTATAGCTCATACTGAGTTTATGGGGTTTTCATGCGGAGAAGACCTCTGGTGGAGCATTTTATCAAATTGGACCACGATAGAGTCTTGCAGATATTCCACGCTATCTATGTACTGAAACACGATAAGAAACACACCATTTGTTATCCAACTCTAGCTATGTATCAATATCGCTTAAGAAATCCTCCCGATATCGGTAAACGCTTGCCGAGGAAAAGAATGCCCTTGGCTGTAAGCGCCAAGGGCGCCGTCTACAACATGCTTTGCATGCCGCGTTATTAAGACTTCGAATAAATTCTTTCCTGCCGAGCACAGTTTTTCCTGACAAATTGAACATATTCACTTTTTTTTCTCATCTCGGGAGAACATGCTCTGCTTTCAAGTGCAGACGTTGAGCTTTATGACTATCTGAATAGGAACTGTTCTTCTATCTCCGAGGAAAACTCCTTCAATGTGCCATCCTCAGCAAATAGCACATCTAACCATTGTACTTGATTCCCATCCAGGAAGCTGCCGATTAGGGGATTCCCCAGGATATCAACGTTTTCATAATCAATTATCCCAGAGTCACCTACTCCAGGTCCATTATCCATGCTCATTGGCGTGTGGAGAGGTTGAGCTTGCTCTGCAGAGGCATCTTGAGATCCATCTAATCCGCTTGGTAATGGCTGTCTTCTGACAGGCGGTTTGTCAAAGCTCATGCCATCTAACCGACCTATAGCTCGCAGGGTTGACACGCGAGCTTGGATGTGTGATAATCTCTCGCAGAAGTCCACAGCCGGGATATTTCCATCGTTCTTGAGAGATCGTAAAACACTAAGCAAAGTCTCCAGGTGGTCTGAGTTGACGGCTGTGGGCTTCATAACAGCTGACATGATGAGTATCATCGCCGCAGAAAAGATGTGATGTGCATCCCAATATCCAAAAGTAGCTATTGACCCGTCGAGGAAAAGGCTCTCAACTATGCGACTCGATGCTTGTGCAGCATTGACGCAACTCTCTGCTAACGCCAGGGTAATAGACGAAACATTCTGCCGCGGCGGTGCGTCTTCTCGTACTTTACCTCCTAGTTGGAATTGGATCTTAAAGAGATGAAGTAAAACTGGCCTCGTGGTTTGAATAATACATTGATTGTACGCAAGGTGAAGACTTGCGACGGGCCGCGGAGTGCCTCGCTCTTTGACTCGCATGTCGGACCGTAGCTCGTCATGCCATGCTCGAAGTTGCTTTAGAATGCCATGGACTTGATGGATATAGAGGCCGTTTGTAGCTTTTGGTATGCCGTAGATATGTGTTACTGTACAAAGCTGGTCAGCCACGCTATAAAGATTGAGGGGCAAAAGACATGGGAAATCCTTACAGATATTGCCAATAATCCGCGCCAGCTTAATATTGGTGATGAGATTTTGTGGGTCGAGAAACTCTGCCATCTCTTCCCTCGTCAAGCCATCCATACTCGGCATCTCGACATCGATGTCTTCGTCCCGCACGGTAATAGGTTGTCCAAGTTTTGACGCTGAGAAGCGATCGAAGAAGTAAAGTACCCACCACGTTCGTCTTCGACTCTCTCGTTCAACAGGTGTCAGCGTCGTATGTCTTGATGCTGATCGGTGCATGCCCAGGCTTTGAGCAAGACGCATGGCAATGCCACTGTAACAGTATGCGGTTCTGATACGGCCTAGGATGTTGGATGCCCATGCCTGTTAATTGGTTAGCTTGATCGGCCTCTGACAGGTGCTGGAAATATCCATCTTACCAAAAGCGTGAGAACCTCCACTTGCATCAGTGACGGCTCTTCGTAATAGTCGAGGTTCTCCTGCAGAAGATTCACCGACCTTACATAGTAGTTTGTGCCCGGCACTCTATTATTATCACCTACTCCCCTCCTGTGCGTATAGATCTCTCCCAAGGCCATGAGAGCATAGAATTTGCACAACCACAGCATGGACGGTACCATCTCTCTTCGATAAACTGCATCAATCTCCTTCATGAATGTGACTTCGAGGAAGAGGGGGTGATAGTTCCCAATGAAGCGTCGAGCTACATTTAAGAGCAGCTTGACATGCATCCGTTCAGGAAATTCTGGGCCTTGGTCTACCGGTAGCCTTCCATATATGCTGAGTCTATGATAGTTGGACAGACCAGCTGTAGATGGTGTGTATGAATCATCCAGACAAGACAAGAGCCGGTTGCTGAAGGCAGCGCAGGAAGCTTCGCCGATGAACCCTGGCTCTGAGGAACGTTCTTGTATGGGCTTTTCGGGCTGTTTATCAAAGAGAGGGTTGAATAAGTTGCTCTCCTCTTTTGATAGCGACGGTGGTCCATCGTCGTGTTGGTCTTCGCGGCTATCGAACGGAGTAAACGTTGGTTCGGTCTCTGGGGTTTGGTTGTGCGTAGAAATGGCTTGAAGGCGTCTGCTATCCTCTTCAAGCTTCTTGAGATAACTAAGTTGAATGATAACGTTAGTGTATGTTCACCATGAATTTAGGATAACTACAGTATAGGTTTATTATAAATCTTAGAGTAGAACTTGGTAATACTTACCTTTCAGAAATAGGAATCTTTCGCTCTTTGTTGGCAGGGAATTCACATTCATCTGCCCTGCCGGTAGCACTACATGACTGACAAGGCTTTTCTCCCGAACACTTAATCTTTTGCGAATGACATCTGTGACAACTACAAGTTCAACATGTCAGATCGAAATTCAGATCAGAATGGCCAGGGTTCTCACGCTGCCAGAAGACGCCTTGGCCGTCTTGTGCTCATTTCTCAGTATCTCTCAAAGGGAGGCGACTGGAGTGGATTCTTTCTTTCCCCCGGTAACTCGTTGAGTAATGGAATGGTCTCAATCTCTTGGGCAATGCGGGTCTAAAGCCAATCTCCAGTCCGGGGTAAACGGCCGGGCTTTGGACTTATTTGCCGGTGGATGATTTGAAGATACCGAGGATAGAGAGTGGAGATGGTCGGTAAGTCGAAACTTGCCGGTCAATCTGACCGGCATCTCAGACTTTGCCGATGAGTAAGCAGCACGAAGACGGATGCCCGTTGGAGGATTGGCGCCATCGAATCCACTTACTTACAGCATCGGAGCTTGAGTAGAGAAGATCTACCCCACGATATTTGATATAAACAGCTTCAAGACTCGAAGCATGTCAATAACCAATCTTCATCCCAAACACTCTCCTTTCCTCTATACCCCAATTCCTCCTTAACCTTCCCCTACCTTCCCCTACCATCCTCTATCATCCTTTCACAATGGCATCTCAAGGCATTCGCATCGCCATTGACCGTGGTGGCACATTCACAGACGCCTGGGCAGAAGTCCCCGGCCGAAGAGAGCACATCGTCTTTAAGATCCTCTCAGTATGTCCTGATGAGTATGACGATGCGCCAACAGAATGTATCAGACAAATCCTAGAGATCGCTCTGGAAACCTCAATACCCAAGGGGTCACTATTAGACCTCGAGCCCATCGAGTCCATTCGTATGGGAACCACAGTCGCGACCAACGCCCTTCTTGAGAGAAAGGGTGATCGCGTAGCCTTCTTAGCTACAAAGGGCTTCCGAGATATTCTCCTAATCGGAAACCAAACAAGACCAGACCTCTTCGATCTTTCCGTCCGACGCCTAGAGCAACTCTACGAGACTGTAGTAGAGGTTGATGAGCGTATCACTATCGAGGGCGCCAGTGAAGCCCCATCAAATGGACCCATCGACGTCTCATCAGACCCAGCACTTGTCATGGGCCAAACCGGAGAAGTCGTCAGGATCATGAAGAAGCCAGACCTCGACGCTGTCCGCGCCGACCTTGAAGGTCTAAAGGCCCAAGGCTTCAAAAACATCGCCATCGGCCTTATGCACTCATACACATACCCCGAGCACGAGCTGCAAGTCACAAAACTCGCCGAAGAGATGGGCTTCAAGGTCTCTGCCTCGTCCGTTCTCCAGTCCATGGCAAAGTATGTGCCTCGAAGTCAATCGGCCGTTGCAGACGCCTATCTCACACCAATGACCTTCGCCTATCTGGATGGCTTTCGAAAGAACTTCAAGGGTCAATTAGAAGATGAGAGCGCTAACAAGCTTCTCATTTGCCAATCTGATGGTGGCTTGACAAGTTGGTCTAAGTTCACCGGTCTGAGAGGTGTTTTGAGTGGACCTGCAGGAGGTGTTGTCGGTTTATCCAGGACATGCTACGACGACGCTGATGGCACTCCAGTGCTGGGCTTCGATATGGGCGGTACCAGCACAGACGTGGCCAGATACTCTGGTGCCCTAGAGCACATCTTCGAGAACACCTTGGCTGAAGTGACTATTCAGACTCCCCAATTGGACATTAACACAGTTGCCGCCGGTGGTGGCTCCATCTTGGCCTGGGAGAATGGTCTCCTCAAGGTCGGCCCTAGCAGTGCTGGTGCCAACCCTGGACCTGCATGCTATGGCCGTGGAGGTCCTTTGACTGTCACTGACGCCAACTTCCTTCTTGGCCGAATCATTCCTGACTTCTTCCCCCGTCGATTGGACCGTGACATCGTTCTAGAGAAGTTTGCCGCTCTGACCGAGACTGTGAACAAGGAGAAGGATGGCGGCGAGCCATTCACGCCAGAGACTTTGGCCCTTGGATTCCTCGCCATTGCGAATGCTACTATGACTCGCCCCATTCGAACACTTAGTGAAGGTCGTGGTTATGGCGCCTCAAGCCACAACTTGGGATCTTTCGGAGGTGCTGGTGGTCAACATGCAGTCTTCATCGCCCGTGACCTTGGAATCAAGCGCGCGATCATACCCTGCTACTCCAGTATCCTGTCAGCATACGGCATGGCTCTCGCCGATGTTGTGGTAGAGAACCAAGAACCTTCGGCGATCACCTTCTCCGAACAAGTTGTGCCCGAGATCAAGACCCGTCTTGACTCCCTCTCTTCCAAGGGAGCCAACGGTCTTGAGGCCCAGGGCTTCGACGCCAAGTCCACCGAGCATGAGTACTTCTTGAACATGCGATACCAGGGAAGCGACACATCCCTCATGATCCCTGTATCAGAGAACGTAGGAGACGCAGGCGTTGCCTTTACTGCCAGACACACTCAAGAATTCGGCTTCTCCCAGTCCCGCAATATCCTGATCGACGACGTCCGAGTTCGAAGCGTGGGCAAGTCTCGCGTTCTCAACATCTCCAGTCCCTTCGAGGAGCTCAAGAAATACCAATCCGAAGGCTTGACTCCCGTGCCTACGCCCATCTTTTCTCGAAAGATCTTCTTCGAGGCGCACGGCTGGACTGAGACACCTGTTTATGAGCTCAAGTCCATGACTCCTGGCGTGCACATCACTGGTCCTGCGATGATCATCGACAAGACACAGACTATCGTGGTAGACCACCTGAGCAAGGGTGTAATCCTGCCAGAGCATGTTATCCTTGAGGTTGATAAGGCTGAGAAGCAAAACGTCGCCACTGAGACCGTTGATCCTGTAACACTCAGCGTTTTCGGCCATCGATTCATGACTGTCGCTGAGCAGATGGGACATACCATGGAGAAGACATCCATCTCAGTCAACATCAAGGAGCGGCTGGATTACTCCTGCGCCGTCTTCTCGGCTGATGGAGGCCTCGTTGCCAATGCACCCCATGTTCCCAGCCATCTTGGATCTATGAGCACTGCTATCGCATACCAAGCACAGCGATACAAAGCCGGCGAGCTGAAGCCTGGTGATGTGATTATCAGCAACCACCCTCAGGCTGGTGGTACTCATCTTCCAGATATCACCACCATCACACCTGTCTTCGATGATGAAGAGAACCCTAAGGAGATTATCTTCTTCGTAGCCAACCGTGGCCATCACGCAGATATCGGTGGTATCGTTCCTGGATCGATGCCGCCGAACTCCACCGAGCTATGGCAAGAGGGTGCTGCTATCGAATCTTTCAAGATGATCAAGGAGGGCGTGTTCGATGAGGCTGGCCTTATCAAGCATCTCTATGATGAACCTGCCTCTTACCCCGGTTGCAGCGGCACACGCACCTTGACCGAGAATATCGCCGATCTCAAGGCTGCCGTCGCTTCTAACCAAAAGGGTATCGAATTGATCCGATCTCTTATCAAGGAGTTTACATGGCCCGTAGTTCAGCTTTACATGCACGCTATCCAGGACAACGCCGCCCAGTCTGTGCGAGACCTTCTCAAGCAGTTTGCCGCCAAGTATGAGGGTGGTGTTCTTGAAGCAACTGAGTACAACGATGACGGCATTCCCTTCAAGCTCAAAGTGACGATTGATAAGGAGACTGGTGAGGCTGTATTTGACTTCACTGGAACCGGTCCTGAGCACTCTGGAAACCTGAATGCTCCCCCGACTTGCTCGTACTCTGTTATTATGGTAAGCTTCACTCGCACAATGACTTGATCATAACTAACCGTCTATAGTATTGCCTTCGATCCATGATATCCACAGACATCCCTCTCAACCAAGGCTGTCTCAAACCCATCAAAGTCATTTGCCCCGACAACACCATCCTCTCTCCCTCCCCAACAGCCGCCACAGTCGGTTGCACAACAGAAACATCCCAAAAGGTCGCCGATCTCGTCCTGCGCGCATTTAACGCCGCAGCTGCATCCCAAGGCACAATGAACAACCTCAGCTTCGGCTGTGGCGGTACAGACCCCGTTACCGGCGAGGTTACCAAGGGATTCGGATACTACGAGACTATTTGCGGTGGTGCTGGAGCTGGTCAGGGCTGGCATGGTGCGAGTGCAGTTCACACTCACATGACGAACACAAGGATCACTGATCCTGAGATTCTGGAGAAGAGATATCCTGTTATTCTACACGAGTTCTCTATCCGAAAGGGAAGTGGTGGAGATGGAAAATGGCGCGGAGGTGATGGATGTGTTCGCGAGATGGAGTTCCGCATGCCTCTTCAAGTCTCTGTTCTTACAGACCGAAGAGTTACTGCGCCGTATGGTCTCGCAGGTGGAGAGGAAGGTCAACGGGGTCAGAACATCTGGGTGCGCAAGGACCCTGTTACGGGCGCTACGAGACAAGTTTCTCTCGGTCCCCGAAAGACGTCGCACTTTTCTGCTGGAGACCGTGTGATTATCTTGACGCCTGGTGGTGGCGGCTATGGTGCTGCTTCATCTACGCCAACTGGGGGCTTGGAGGTGCCTGAGAGAGATGCAAGGGCATTCTTGACGAATGGTAGCCTGGGAGTTAGGCATAGTATTGCCACAGGGAACTAAAGAAAGGAAATGGGTTTATAAAGTAATCGTTAGCGCAATTAAACTCTTGTTTCAACACACTTCTTTTCTGATTCAAGCTCGACTTGTATTGAAGTGATTGATGCCCTTAAATCAGCACTCACTACTCATCCGTGGTTTCGCCTTCGCTCTATGAGTAGAATAACCCTCGAGACAACACTGACTTCAAAGATAAGAAAAATGCCATTTGTAAAGCTAGCAGAAGTTTAGAATATATATGTGCTGATCTCAGTATGAACTATAAGATCTATGTTAAGGTTTAGGGTTCTAGTAGCATGAGTACAACATTAGGATAATTGTAGGATATGTAATTTAGTAGCTCATCTACAAGTATAAAAGGAAACTAAGAGGAGGGTATTGTAATCTTGCGAACCCATCCATCAGACATTCTAAACAACCAAGACATCTTTTTTCGAGTTACCCGTTCCAAGTCTCCTCCCTCAAAATTTGTAAATCTGGTTCTTTCCGAATCCAAGCTGTCCCAAAACCCCACGGCCCCATTTCCCTACAAGAGCCTCCTCCATCGCCGGAGGACCACACACAAAAACCTTTGTATCCTCCGCCCCTGGCGCCGGCAGAAGCTCCTGTAGAAGCTCCTTATCTACACGGCCCTTTCTCAGAGAAGAGCCCTCCTTGGGGTTGCTCACTGTATAAGCAACCTTGAATCGATCTGGGAACTCCTTCGCAAACCCGTCAAGCTCTTTCTTGAGGAGTACGTCCTCGTCAGTGTTTACACCAAAGACGAGTGTCATGGAGGTCTTGTCTTGGGGATTTCGAAGAATTCCCTGGGCGAGTTGGAAGATGGGTGTAATGCCGCAACCGCCGGCAATGAGTGTGATGTGCGAGAAGCTGTTAGGCTTCCAGTTGTAGCCAGGTAGGGTTGTTGCAAAGAAGAGCTTGTCTCCTGGTTTGAGAGAGTGGAGGTAGCCACTGCCTCTGCCGTTGGGATACTTCTTAATAATGAACTCTACGTAGCCGGGTTCATCTGCGAGGAGTTAGTAAGGTCACACAAGGAGCATGTTTTATGGTAGCGTACCTGAAGGGGAGATTGGGCTGTAAGGTCGAGGGGTCGGGGGGAAGTATCCATTGGGCCAGGTCAAAGTCAACAAAGCAGCTGTAAGGAATCAGTAACCAAGGTATTTGCTTTCAAAAAGTGTACACTTACAAGTCAAAGGAAGCCCAGTGATTGCAGTCTCTTGAGGAAGCTTGAAACGCAGTCGCTTGGTGTCCGGTGCCACAGTCTCGGAACTTTCTAAAGGTAGTCTAACAAAAGCAGGACCACCCTTGAAGATCTTGGGAGGAGCATTTGACTCTGCAGAAGCTGTTCCAAACAACATCTTTGCACCAATACTCGCACCAATTCCACCAGCGACCAGGGTAGCAATGACAGGTGCAGGTCGAGCTGAGCGCAGATACAAAGGAAGAGCCATTGTCGTATAAAGTGCGAACAGGTAATTAAAGTAGAGAGAACAGAATGCTCGATGATAATGCTGATAATTTAATTGAACTGAATTTCAGTTATTTAACCCTCATATATATACACATTTGCAATTGCTGATCTCACAACGGTCTTCCGGTGTTAGGCCGGACATTTACAAATTGTCCGGCGCGAGGAAACGGATGATCTGCGCCGGACGGTCCCGAGCCAACCTACAGCGGGCCCGAACCCTTTGAACTAGCCCCGGAAAACAGATCTTCCATGAAATGTTCTTGTTTTCAACCCACGGTCCCGAATCTTTTGAAACGGCACCGGGCAATATGTTTTGATGAAACGTCCTTATTCTCAATCCGCGGGACCCGATTCGTTTTATGCTGAAATCCAGGGTCAATTTGCATCATTGGGCTTCTCAACCATGTTCGTGCTTTCGTTTGCCAACACGTCGGAACATGTGTCTCGTCAAGTTCCGCTGACTATTAAAAACATCCAAATCGTATTGTTACATTCAACTCTATATCTATCAAGATGGTATCAACTTTAACTTATCATCTACGTCCTTCGCAACTTTGATCGACTGCGCCAAAACATCCCTCTCACCAGCTGAAAGCTCACTCGCTTTCGTCCCAGCCATACAACTCATATCTTTTTTGCTTCCGCCCTTGTGCCATTTTTGATCAATCATCCAATGAGTCGGCACTTCAAACTCATTCTGGTTGACGGCCTTGTTCTTAAGTAGGCCGCCGTTATACCAGAGTAATTTCTCCTTTTGGTCGACGTGGGCGATGACGAAGCTGCAGACTCGTACTTCTTCTTCTTCTTCCTCGTCCTTCTTGTCGTCATCACGCTTGTCCTTTTCATCTTTGTCCTCTTTTTCTTTCTCCTCTTCTTCCTTCTTCTTCTTTTCTGCCTCTGCCTTTTCAATCTCGGCCTTTGTTGGGCCTAGCCATCCAACAATACCACCGTAATGTGGGGAGAAGGAATACTGTGATCCTGTAGCTTCAAAACCAATCCACCAACTCTCCTTGTCGCCGTAAGTGATCTTGTACGTCACCTCATTTCGCACCCTATCCGAGTTCTGCCAGCCGATGTGAAGAAGACCAAGCAGGACGTCAAGTCGGGACTTGTCGACTACAACAATGCCTGAGTCACCTTCTTCAGAATATCGCTCGGTCCATACAAGTGATTTGTCCGTCTCAGGACTAGGATGCTTGATCTGGTCATGCCACCAGTCCTGTCGGTCGGCGAATCCATTCTTCCAGAGAAGTCGGTCGTGGAAAATCAGTACTCCGGTTTCTTTGAAACGGTCTTGGTGAAGGAGTTGTTGAGGATCCTGAAAGAACACAGCGTCGGCATCGAGAAGAATGACTTGCTCATATCGACTCGCCAAGGCGGCGAACGGTTTTATCGCCCAACCGCCATCTGCGAGCTTCAATGTATCGTCGTCAAATACAGTGAGAACATCGAGCATCTCAATCTTGACTCCATTCGCCGCCTCTTGTATCTTTTTTCGTCCTTCAGCGGATAGATCATCGTCTCCTGCGTATACGACTTGAATGGGTAGTGAAGTTTTGTGGACGCGCGTCAGGGATGCAATGAGATGGCATGCGAATCGAAGTGTCTTGTCGCCTGTAGGAATAACGATTCCAGCTGGTACTTTGTCGGTGTTCGAAAGGCTTGTGGCGTTGTATGAAAGTCCGAGTCGGTCGTAGATATCAGCGAGTGGAGGTGAAAAGCCCTGCTCCGAATTGAGGTATGGAAACAGAGATTCGATGATTTGTCCAACTTGCTCTGCTGTCTCGCGGCTTTCCTTTGTTGGGGTTTTGGAATGCCCCTCCAGCTCTTCAACCCATGATCGCAACAATTCTGTTCGCTGTCCCAGCTCTCCAAAGATCTCCTTAGGATTATCCTTGAGCGGATAATCGACAAAATATCGTGCGCCCAGCTTTATAGGCTCAAGACTCTTCAAACTCGGATTGTTTGGTCGGACACTGCCGTGGGTCGCACTCGATATCGGCGAGGAAAAGGAAACATCGCGATAACAGTAAAAGACGACAGCCAAGAGCCAAATAGCTGCGATAGCTATAGTCACTTGTACTGACTTTGCGCTCATGCGCAGCGCGGGCATTCGAAACATGGCGGCGGCAGCGGCGTGGTGAGGAGGATGAACGAAAACATGACCACACGCGACAATGAATCAATCCGGGGGGTTCAGGGATTACTTGTAGGTGATCTTCCACGTCACT
Source organism: Fusarium lateritium (assembly GCA_014898835.1). Lineage (NCBI taxonomy): Eukaryota > Fungi > Ascomycota > Sordariomycetes > Hypocreales > Nectriaceae > Fusarium > Fusarium lateritium. The sequence goes on from JAAVTZ010000143.1 coordinate 145,387, forward strand.
ATGGAGCTCAAGGTGATCAACTTAGTGGCATAGCCTTATCCGCGAGATCCATTCCCGTTGACTGACAGGGATATCTGCCAGGCACCAGACAAAGCCGGGTTTGCAGTGCGAGATGAATCCGGCCAATCGTCCACTAACAAGGGCACTAATTGCGCCTCTAACCAACTAATTCTGCGAGAAGACTGATGAAACAGCCAAAATAGCTGCAGATTCGCGGCTTAGTTCAGAGGCTTGATGGCTGGCGCCGGTATTCAAGCCCACCTACCGATGCACGTACGTAGCCATCCATTATCAAGACGCGCGTCGAGTGCCTGTGAGATTCTAACCAGCCTAGGATTAGAACATCAGCAACAGAGCCTGGTTTTCAATTGGCACAGCAGGAATGCCAAGAATTGGCGCTCGACAACAAACAAACTCCATAGTTGACGAGTTGAGCACTCGGCTGATTGATACTGGGAGCGTCGGCTGACTTATAGGATTTATATGAACTACAATACATATCGTTCCAATTTAGGTGAACTTGTATTATCTCTTTCTATCTTAGGATGACGAGATTTGTTAGCTTTTGGGCCTGTCTCAAATTGGTATGCTTAGGTCGCTATCTATAATAAAGCAATGATACTTATACGGAACACGAAATTTCGAGAAAAGACAATTCTGCTCGTGCTATATTCATGCTTCAATGTGTATTCTTAATGTGGTCTTGAGAATCCGTCTTCTATACAACGCCCAGCTTTGACCTTCACCATGTTACCTCAAGCCAAGCTTTGGTTCCAACAGCCCCGCCCCCGCTGAATATCACCACTGCCATCGCCTCCAACTCATTTCATCTCGACATCTCATCAACAACACCACCGGCCAAATAACCATTCAAGATCATATCATCATATCAACACACTCTTGGGTGCCCCCAGTTTCACCCACCATGCCCAACGACCTCGACAAGTCGCTGCTCGATCGCCTAAATGCGTTAAGAGGTAACAGCGCAGGCCCAGACAAGCCAGCATCAACAGAGTATACCACCCACAACTCCAGACACTCACACAAACTAACACCGTTTTCAGAATCAACGTAGACTTGATTGAAAGGAAAAAGGCTCCAACTCGCGAGGATACTCTAGCCGCTCGCTTAAAGTCCCTGCGAGATAGCGGTGATGAACCCTCATCATCACCAACTCCCCAAGCGCACAGGACAAATGAATCACCAAAGCCCACACCCCACAATGAAAAGGCCCCAAAGAAAGACTCTCCCAAACTACGAGATGAAGACGACGACGCCGCCATCTTCCAAACAGATGATCAGACCCTAGAAGAGCTCCTAGGCGATGTAAATCCCCAAGAAGGCTTCCAAGCAGAACCAGATGACGCTCAAGTAAAAGCCCTTCTAGAAGAGCTCGCCAACTCAATACCGCAGGATACTAAAGAGGACACGAGCAAGAAGGAGGAAGATGACTCTGATGATTCGGACGGTGAAGCTATGAACAAAGACGTGGACGAAGTCATCGCTCGATTCCGCGACGAGGCGGAAGTAGAAGCAGCTCTTGCAAAGAACAAGACTCCCGAGCCAGAATCTGAGTCCGAGCCTGAGCAGGATAATCCATCTAAAGCATCAGATCTCGCTCTTCCAGACGTCCCCTCCAATCTCGACGATATACCTTCAACAGCCCGTGCCGGCAGCGCAGATATTGACGACATAACCGCCCGCCTCGCCGCTCTACGCGCCCCCTCCCCTGACGCCGAAGGCTCTCTCGCTCTTCCCTCAGTACCCACATCCAAACCCTCAGGTAAACCCGCCAACCGCCTTACCACCCGGACAAACTACACCGATGACGACGTGGACAGCTGGTGCACGGTATGTCTCGAGGACGCCACGCTACGATGTCCTGGGTGCGACGACGACGTTTACTGTACGCGGTGCTGGTATGAGATGCACCGAGGGCCGCAGGCTGGGTTTGATGAGAGGAGTCACAAGGCTGTCCAATTTACAAAGGATAAGAAGACAGAGAAGAAGGAGAAGAGAAAGGTGGCGCTGGGAGCGTAAACGTTTTCAATTTCAAGCCAGCCCTATCACTATTGCTTTCCGTCCATCTCATGTGCTTGTAAAGACAGATACCCAAACATAAACATGCCAATCGTTACTAAACTCCAAACCATCATGTTGCTGTGCCTGCCAAGTCAAAATGATCAATCTCGCCCGTACACTACTAAACTAAAAGCCATTCAAGCAGCGGATTGTGATCCGTTGCCGTTGTTCTGAGGCTCGCTCTCTGAGCTACCGACCTTCCCTCTCACATCCTGCCATGTTGCGCCAAACCGTCTACCAGTAGAGGCAAGGAGACTCTCTTCCTCGTCTACTTCAGCCTCTTCATCAATCTGAGAAAGGTTGAGCTTGGGTGTGCGGAAGAGGGCTGTCACAAAGACAACGAGGAAGACGGCGAGGAAAGCGAATTGCGCCCAGAAATCGACCAGACCAAAGAATGGCCAGGTGATGGTGATGCGGTTAAGGAATGTTGACATCACTGAAGGTGTGCAAACATCCTTTGCGTGCTTGTACTTGAGTGCTTCGGAACAAGCGTGAATCATGTCAGAGTGGCGCTTGCAGTCAGGTTGCGCTCCAGGATGGTCGGGCTCGTTGGCGCAGAATGTCTGAGTGCCATAGGTAGAGTATTGAGGTGCAACCATCATGGCAAGACTATAGTTGGTGGCCAGGATAATTAGGCCCAGCATGACAGTGGCGATCAACAGAGCCTGGGGGGCGGTTCTACCCTTGCGAATTTGGAAGATGCGAACCCAGAGGAAGCGAATGCCGACAGTTGCGATACCTGAGATGGAGCTGCTGAAGAAGAACAGCACCAGCAGAGCCATCAGGATGTAGTCGACAGGAAAAGCCTTAGCGGACTTGACAAAGATGAAGTTCATGGGCTGGAAGACGTGAATCTGGCCCAGGATGTAACCGCACTTTTCCTTGCAGACCGAGTTCTTGGCCTTGTCGATGCCGGTGATGAGCATAGATACCCAGATGACGACAGAGAGAAGGAGCAACAGAAGTCCACCGATGAGCTTGACAGGACGGAAGACAGCGCACACCTTGAGCCAAGCCTGGTAGATTCTGCTGTGACCCTCACCCTGAGCCTCAGCCGCCAATCTTTCGCGTCTAACAAGTGTTTGTTCCTCTCTAACCAGAGCATCCAGCTCACGTTGATCTTTTCGAGACATACCCTCCTGTCGGCCGGCGTTGCGCATCTCGATTTGTCGTTGGCGTTCGCGGTTCTGCTCCAGTTGAGAAGTAGTTGACTGATGGAGCTGAGGTGCCGAGATTGAAGGTGCGGCCTTGATGAAGGAGATGGGGAGGAGAGCAAGGCCTGCACCAGTATAAACGACGTAGAGAAGTGTGCCGAGTGTAAGAAGCAGACCCAGAGCAAAGGTCAGGGCCTTCTCGCCATGGTTTTGAGCAACTAGCTTCTTGAAATAGTCGAGATCCCAGTGGCTTTGGGAGCTGTCGCCAGCAGCGGGAACAAAGAATCCTAGCAGGAATAGAACCACGACAAATGCCACGAAGAAAAGTGTGTACTTGGCCGCAGCCAAGAAGCGACTGCCCAGGGTGCGACCCTCTTCCTCGACCTCGATCTCATCGTACTCCTCATGCCAGAAGTAGGCAAAGGGAATAACGATCAAGCAGAGGAGAGAATCGAGGCTGTACAGGCTGTAGTAGACAACCTTGAGGGTATATAGGATGCTGTCGATGCGTTCGGGTGTAGCCCAGTCCTTCTTGGCGCCGAGGGCAGCAGAGCTTGTCGCGGAAACAAGGGCAATATCGACAGGGAGTAGTAGAACTGTAGCAAGCAAAGACGTCAAGCTGACGATGGCGACGATACTAACGACAGCGGAGCGTTCGCGAGGAGTTTGCCATGTGAATGTTGTGATGATCGCGGCGATGAGGCAGAGAACGACGGCGACAGCGTAGGCGACCCAGATCAGACTGGTCTGGACGAGGCCTGCGTGGGCCATGGTGAAGACGTTACGACGTTGATTTAAGCAGATGTAGTAAATGAAGATCAACGATGAATCTGTAGATGAAATGAAGCCGCTAGACCAGGTCGCGACGTGGCTTGGGGTTGATTTGTTTTGGCGCTGCCTCTGGCAGGTCCAAAGATTTGAAGGGAGATCTATCAAATGCCAAGGGTGACGTTGCTAGTGAAGAGAAGAAGCGATTTGTGAAACGATGAAATAGACTCTGTTCAATTAGAGAAAGGGAAGTTTGGTGGAAAACAAGATTCCATGGGCTGGGCTTGTTTAGAAAGGGCCAAGCTCGAGCTCGAAGCTGCCGATGTTTTTGTGACGCAATCCATACGCTAGCGTTGCTGATGTGGATAACCCGTGATGGATCGTTTCACCCCCTGTCATGCAATTGCTGCTAATCCATTGGCTCATGAGATTTTGACAGAGGGGTGGCTACAGAGATGGTCCGGAACGCGGCGCAGTGATAATCCGACCCTGAGCTTGAGCTCTACTCTTTTGGGCTAAACATTCAATAAAGCACCATCGCGAACGACCTCGACAACAGCCAGCCAAACAATTATCCTGGCCGCAAAAGAATGGTCTCGCTGAAATGCAGGCCTACACCGAGCTTGCGGCTCCCTCAGCCGTCACACACTCCTTAACAATTTCCCTCACCTCGGCTACAGCCACCAATATCGTTGTCGCAAAGGGCTCCCTACTCCAAATCTTTACAACAAAGGCCATATCCGCCGAATTCGATCCTCAGAACCAGCCTGCGCAGACCACAAAGCCCGAACCCGAATTTGATCACCGCGCTAACGATGACGATGGTCTCGAGTCTTCATTTCTCGGCGGCGAGTCGATGCTGGTTCGAACCGATCGCACGAACATCACAAAGCTAGTCCTCGTCGCAGAGCTTCCTCTCGCAGGTACCGTGACTGGCTTGGCCAAGATCAAAACCAAACACTCGAAATCCGGAGGTGAAGCTCTCTTGCTAGCTTACAAGGCTGCCAAGATGTGCATGGCCGTATGGGATCCCGAGAAGAGCACCTTAGAAACCGTCTCGATTCATTACTACGAGAAAGAGGAGCTGCACGGCGCGCCGTGGGAGGTTTCTTTTGATGAATACGTCAATTACCTCGAGGCCGATCCCGGCAGTCGATGCGCCGCCTTCCAATTCGGCTCGCGCAATCTCGCGATCCTACCATTTCGACAAGCGGAAGAAGACTTGGAGATGGATGATTGGGATGAGGATCTCGATGGGCCACGACCCGTCAAAGAGTCTACTACAGTCGCCAATGGAGATAGCGACACATTAGAAGCAGCATATACACCATCTTTTGTCCTCCGTCTCCCGCTCCTTGATCCCAGTCTGCTTCATCCCGTGCACTTCGCCTTTTTGCATGAGTATAGAGAACCGACATTTGGTATTCTGTCTTCCAGCCAAGAGTGCGCGCATTCTCTCGGTCAGAAAGATCATCTCACCTACAAAGTCTTTACGCTAGATTTGCAACAGCGAGCTTCGACGACTATCCTTTCTGTTACCGACCTTCCTCGAGATCTGTTTAGGATTGTTGCTCTGCCAGCGCCAGTCGGGGGTGCTTTGCTTATTGGAGAGAATGAGCTGATTCACGTTGACCAGTCGGGTAAAGCCAATGGTGTTGCCGTCAACTCAATGGCTCGACAGATTACTTCTTTCAGCTTGACAGACCAGTCAGATCTAAACCTGCGACTAGAGCACTGCGTCATTGAGCAGTTGTATATTGAGAACGGTGAGCTACTACTAGTTCTCAACGATGGTCGACTTGGCATAGTTTCATTCCAAATCGATGGCCGAACCGTCTCTGGTCTCAGCGTCAGGATGGTTGCAGACGAAAATGGCGGTAATCTGATCAAGAGCCGTGCATCAACAGTATCAAAATTCGGAAAAAATACTTTCTTTGTGGGCAGTGAGGTCGGTGACTCTGTCGTGCTAGGCTGGACAAGGAAGATGGGACAGGAGAAACGTCGCAAGCCTCGTCTTATCGATACAGATATTGCGCTTGATGTAGACGACCTGGATCTCGAGGATGAGGACGATGAGGACGACGACCTCTACGGCACCGAATCCACAGCTGCAAAACCAGCTCAAGCTTTGAATGGAGCTGGTAAGTCGGGCGAATTGAGCTTCCGCATTCACGATACCCTGATCAGCATCGCCCCAATCAAGGACCTGACTCCTGGCAAAGCTTCCTTCTTGCCTGATAGTGAAGAAGCAACCCTATCAAATGGCGTCGTTTCAGATCTTCATCTCGCATGCATTGTCGGACGTGGCAAAGCTGGGTCATTGGCCATACTCAACCGAAATATCCAACCAAAGATCATAGGAAGATTCGAGTTCCCGGAGGCACGAGGTTTCTGGACTATGTCTGTCAAGAAGCCAATGCCCAAGGCTCTTGGTGGAAATGTCGGCGTGGGCAACGAGTATGAGACGTTTGGGCAGCATGATAAGTATATGATTGTGGCCAAGGTAGATCTTGATGGTTACGAGACCTCAGATGTGTATGCTCTTACTGCTGCGGGATTCGAGACATTGAAGGATACCGAGTTTGACCCTGCGGCTGGTTTTACTGTCGAAGCTGGAACAATGGGCAAGCAGATGAGAATCATTCAAGTCCTCAAATCTGAGGTTCGATCCTACGATGGAGGTAAGTTGGTCTCATACAGCATACCTGCACATACTGACCGTTCTAGATCTCGGTCTCACTCAGATCTTGCCAATGCTTGATGAAGAAACTGGTGCAGAACCCAGGGTCACCAGCGCAAGCATTGCCGACCCCTATCTGCTCCTCATCCGTGACGACAACAGTATCTTGCTAGCACAAATCGACAGCAATAACGAGCTTGAAGAGGTGGAAAAGATGGATACTGCTCTCCAGAACACGAAATGGCATGCAGGATGTTTATACGCAGATACAAAGGGTGCTTTCCAACCAAGCGCAGGCGACAAAGGTGCAGAGACTGAGAAGATTATGATGTTCCTGCTTAGCTCAACTGGTGCACTACATGTAAGTCTCAGGCTTCACTGAAGATCGCAGCTACTGATTGAAACAGGTATACGCGCTTCCTGATCTCTCAAAGCCTGTCTACGTTGCCGAAGGTCTCTGCTACGTACCGCCATATCTCTCAGCAGACTACACCCTACGACGAGGTCTAGCACGAGAGACCCTCCGTGAAATCCTCGTGGCTGACCTCGGCGACACCACATCTCAATCCCCCTATCTCATTGTGAGTTCTCTTCATGTCCTCCTTGATCAATCTAACATTGCCAGCTCCGAAACCAATCAGATGATCTCACCATCTACGAACCCCTACGCCACGTAAAAGAAGGCGGCGAGACCACTCTCTCCGCCACCCTCATCTTCAAAAAGGCTTCCAATGCGACATTGGCCACAACTCCTGTCGAGGTCGATCAGGAGGACGACACTGTTGAACAGCCACGCTTCATGCCCCTACGGACATGTGCCAATGTCAACGGCTACAGCACCGTTTTCCTCCCTGGGTCTTCGCCAAGTTTCGTTCTCAAGTCCAGTAAGAGTATCCCCCGTGTGATAGGTCTTCAAGGTCTTGGCGTGCGCGGCATGAGCACATTTCACACCGAAGGCTGTGATCGGGGCTTCATCTACGCAGACGACGAAGGTATCGCGCGCGTCACCCAACTACCACCTGATACCAACTTCACCGAACTCGGCATCTCGGTCAAGAAAGTTCCTCTGGGCAGCGACGTCCGCGGCATCGCCTACCATCAACCAACAGGTGCTTACATTGCAGGCTGCATGACAAGCGAGCCCTTTGAACTCCCCAAAGATGATGACTACCACAAAGAATGGGCCAAGGAGATCCTCACCTTCCCACCAACCATGCCCCGCGGCGTTCTCAAGCTCATCAGTCCTGTCAGCTGGACAGTCATTCACGACCTCGAGCTTGAGTCATGCGAATCCATTGAGTGCATGAAGACGCTCCATCTCGAAATCTCAGAAGAGACGAAAGAGCGTCGCTTCCTCCTCGCTGTCGGCACCGCCGTCTCTAAGGGTGAAGACCTCCCCATCCGCGGCCGCGTGCACGTTTTCGACATCGTAACCGTCATCCCTGAGCCCACGAGACNNCGACATCGTAACCGTCATCCCTGAGCCCGGTAAGCCAGAGACCAACAAACGTCTCAAGGCTATTGCGCGTGAGGACATTCCCCGCGGCGGTGTAACAGCCATCTCAGAGATCGGAACACAAGGTCTTATGCTCGTCGCCCAGGGTCAAAAGTGCATGGTGCGAGGTCTTAAGGAAGACGGTTCCCTTTTGCCCGTGGCTTTCCTCGATATGAGTTGTCACGTCTCGACCGCGCGTGAACTTCCCCGTACTGGTCTATGTCTCATGGCCGATGCGTTCAAGGGCGTGTGGTTTGCAGGATATACAGAGGAGCCGTATACCTTCAAGGTCCTTGGCAAGAGTCACGGTAGATTACCGGTGCTGGTAGCGGATTTCTTACCTGATGGTGAGGACCTTGCTATCGTTGCGGCAGATGCAGATGGTGATTTACATATTCTCGACTTTAACCCCGAGCGTAAGTCCCCCATATCATACCTCCTTTAAGGTCCATACTAACGGCACACAGATCCCAAATCCCTTCAAGGCCATCTCCTTCTCCACCGCACAACCTTCTCCGTCTCTCCCAACCCACCAACAACAACCCTCCTCCTCCCACGCACAACACCAC